>CAWVNO010002277.1:0-191000 GCA_963930645.1 Salticus scenicus | reverse complement strand
GCCGAAACGTCAGTGGAGGCCCTCTGTTGAGACTCAAAACGGTTTTGGGCTGGGTCTGTCTGTCTGTCTGTTTGTCGCGCGATAGCTGCCGCAAAAATGGCGCTATTGACTTGAAATTTGGTACACATGTTCATGAGCCCCACGACATCAGCTGTATAGTTTTTGGTATGTATTCCATTTCTACTTCGTATACAGGGACACGCCAAAGTTTTTCTTATCATTACGGCCAATGGGAGGAATTTGTATGTATCGCGATAGTGGCCACAAAAATCACGCTATTGACTTGCAATTTGGTACACATGTTCATGTGCCCCACGAAATCAGCTGTATAGTTTTTGGTATGTATTCCATTTCTACTTCGTACACAGGGACACGCCAAAGTTTTTCTTATCATTACGGTCTATGGGAAGAATTTGTATGTACCGCGATAGCGGTCCCAAAAATAACGCTATTGACTTGCAAGTTGGTACACATATTCATGAGCCCAACGGAATTAGCTGTATAGTGTTAGGTGTGTATTCCATTTGTCGTTCGTGTACAGGGCCACGCCAAAATTTTTCCTATCCTGACGGCCTATGGGAAGAATTTGTATGTACCGCAAAAGCGACCGAAAAAATCCTTCGATTGACTTGCAAATTGGCGCACACGTTCCAGCTTTGCATATAAGTAGCTGTATAATTTTTATTGATATATTTTTTTATAAACTGTGTACAGGGACACGCAAAAATTCTTAACATTAAGGCGTATGGGGGTGAATTTCGTTTAAACGCATTTTAATATCATTACTTTGCAATGAAGAAAATGAAATTAGAGCACGCGAGTAAGATGCTTAAACTTATGTTGTTTGAAGAAAATATGTGCTCTTAAGCTTTCTAATTAATGTACAGGACCTTACAAAAGTGTTCTGAGAATGTCACTTAGTCATCCAAACGATGTTAAATTTGGAACAATTATTAATTTTAAACGCAAAATAAGCTGAATAGTTTTTACTGGTGTATACAATGTTTATGGTTCGTTTACAAAGACACACGAAAGAATTTCGTAACATTAGACCCTATGGACAAATTTTTAATTTAAGCGCGCACTTTAATGCGTTTATGCTGAATTGAACTTAATAAAGTTAACATACATTATAAAGTTGCTTAAAATCATGTTTATTCTTAAAAAAGGTTATGTATAGACTAAATAATTTATGGGACCACACAAAATAATTCCGAGTATGTACTGTAATCATCCAAATGATGTCAAATTAGTTCGAAAAATTAATGAGTTATAATTAATTAGGTTTATTCTTATTATTAGCGTTTATAATGACTGTGGCTACTTTTCCGGCATACATAAAGGAATTTCGTACTATTACGGTCTATAGTCGGTATTTCTTAAAAGTGTATTTTAACATGGTTACACCCCATCAAATATAATAAAATTTTATTACAATTTTAAAAGCATCTTTTCCTGTTGAAAATTGTGGGCATAGAATTGATAATTAGTTTAAAGGTTATGCAAAATATTTCCGATATGCTATGTAACTTTTTTTGTATAAAATTTGGATTTATGAATTTCAGGGAAATAATACAAGACCGTCGTTTATTAAGAATACATATTGTTGCGTACTTGGGGGTTCGTAAGTTGTCCGAGAATGAAAGGCGAAACTTACAAAAATTCAGTGAATTATTCATAGAAAATTCCAGAAAAATACAGGTCTATAAACCAAGTATCAGCTTCAATTCAACCAGTAAACATAGCTTAAACAACAGCCGATAACAGCAAAACAACAGTACAAACTGTTTATCAATAACACATAAAGCAAGTCTCATTCAAAGAGGCTCAGAGCAAAGCAAGCATTTGACGAAACTGACACAGATCTGAGATTGGCCGCCTTGGCTAAAAAAATGCTCCTTTTGTACTATTCTATCGAACACAGACTGTTCTGGAAAATTCTCGTATCTCATCAGCCAATGAGATTAGAGCTTCCATATTTGGTATATCCCTAATAAGAATTTTCTCGCCAAGGTCGCCAAAAAAATCGCCAAGGAGGGAAGCAGTCGCCATATTTGGCGCCAAATCCTTTTCTTCCCTTATTGGAGTTTTTCAATGGGTTTTTAAAGAAAAAATAGGCTATTTTAACGCTAAAACGATTAGAAATGCACAAAATTAGCATTTTATCGACTTACTAAGCCTCTGAAAAAAATTATACAAAAATAAATGCAATTATTTACAATTCCATAACACTTTATATGATATACAAATAGGTATACAAAGAGAGATACAGCGGGGGGTTGAGGGGGGCGGCAGCCCTCCTCAGGAATGTATCTGATTATAATAATAAGTCGATCGAATCAATATATACTATTATATAATAAGGAATAAATAAAAATGACCTATTGAAAAATGTCTGATGCAAATAGGACGTTGAGGCTCCTGATCTGCAGATCCACTAGTTAAAAATAAATTTATCATCTAAATTTTGTGCTGCTTCATTTCCTACGTTTGCACTGTAAGATATAGTTCTAATAAACTGTGCCCTCTCAATTTTTTTTTTTTTTTTTTTAATGAAATTTTAGTCAAATTTTAGGTTATATTTGAAATTAATCTCTCTTGTTTCTTTTGCAATACTGATAGAGAACTGTTGAAACACTTTAGTTTTTATGGATTTTATTATTAATAGTCATCGAATCACAAACACAAGTGCGGCAGATTCTTCTAATGATATCAGATAATTTTCTACATTTTTTTAAAACTTCCATTACCCTATTACCGTAGGTAATGGAAGTATTGTATTCGGTCCAAAAATTCGATATCGAGATTTCACCTGATTTACATGTTTTAAGGTCTCCTGAGTAAAAAAAGGGTTTTTGGCAATTGGTCAGTGTGAAGGGGGGGAGATCTTATGGCTATCAAATTTTAATGAGAATTGGAAACGGAAGTGGTATCTCAGTCCGTATCTCAAAAACGGCTCTAACGATTTTCTTCAAAATTGCTGTATAAATACTCTATTAGATGTCCTTTCGAATGATATAGTTGGTTAGTTCAGGAAAATTAATAGGCGTCCTGTATCAATACCTCAATTTCAGGTCTTGCAAGTGCGTTCCTTTCAAAACAGCTACAAGATTTTTTTTTTTTTTTTTTTTTTTTTTTTTTTACTTTCCATGTTAACCCTCTTTTAATTATCATTTTGCATGTAATTGTTGTTTTCTGGTCAACAATTAATTATGCCAAGCTCTGTAAAAGTTGGTTTCTCGAAAACGGCTCAAACGAACGGCTCAATCCCTGAAAAAAAGGCACTTTTGCAATTTGCAAATCGCAAAATAATAAATATCAAATATAATGAATTTAAAGAATGGTTTTCAAATTACATTTTTAGAAATTTCAATTGATTTAGTACGACGTTCACTTAGTATATACCTGGAGGAAGGGGGAGGGGGTACGACCAGATTGAAAGAAAAAAAAAAATATATATCACCTTCTTACTGATTTTAATGAAAATTTGTATAATCGCGTACAATTTATGAAAGAGTATAGTAAGTGTCAGATATAATTGGGGTTGAGGGGGGGGGAAATAAAGGGGAAGAAGCATGGAATAATTACATGATTTTTTTTATTTCTTTTTGTATCACCATTTTACCGATTTAATAACTATCACTTTCTTTTTATCAATTTCACAATGAGTGTTATATATACCTGGGGGGGGGGGGCAAGAGGGGTTGTAGATGGAAATATATAAATATTTTAAACTGTTCTAATATCGATTTAAATAAAAATTTGTGTATATACTACTTACTCTTTAATAAAAATTACCGTGAATGTTACACGTATCTGGGGGGGGGGGGGGTTACTAAGAGAGGACAGATTGAAAAAAGGGGTTGCTTTTACATCACTATGCTAGCTATTTTTATGAAACTTTATATGACTATCACTTACTTATTAAAATTATAACAAGAGTTACCTGTAGTTAACAAAGGGGCAAGTGTGTGTATTGAGGGAGGGGAGGGGGTGCAGATGAAAAATAAAACAATCTTTTTAAACAACACTTATTATCGATTTTTTTATTAACATTTTGTGCAAGTGTTACTTACTGTTAATGAAAAATTACAATGAGAGTTACATACGTCTGGATGGGAGGGGTGGGACGCAGACAGAGAGATAGAGAATGGTGTTTTATATCAGGCCTGTCCAACCCAAAACACTTGGTGGGCAGCATTGGAAATATATTTTATTCATTCGGGCCGCACTGTATATACAATCATAAAAAAACGCTCCCCCACCTCCTTTGCCGACTAATTTCGCCGTAAATTAGTGTAGAGACTTGCGGCTGGTGCCAATCAATTAGTAATAAGGCGTAGTTTAGAGCGGTTTAGTTAGATTTTGTTTAAGGGGTGTCTACATATTAAAACTGACATCAACTTCATTTTTTTTTTTTTTTTTTTTTTTCAAAAGCAACCCCCCAATTTCGACAAGCTTTTTGGATTACTTGGTTCAAATCAGCTCAGAAAATGGCATAGTTCATATGTTTCTATAAATTTTTCTCAGAGTTATAATTTGTTAAAATATAGAGATGTTAATGTTAAATGAATGTAATAAACATTAATTCATGTCTTCCCAAAAAATTAATAGATTATTATTTTTTTTTAACGTTATTATGAATTAACCCAAATATATTCCATGCAGGTTTTTGATTAAAAAACATTTTTTGAATTATGAAAATAATTAATAAAATCATATTTCAAAAAATTATGAGTTACGACCTGCATTAATTTTTGCACGAATAGAATGGGCATCATTAAAATTATGGGTTACAGTTCATTCCTATCATTATTTTTCGAATTATATTGATATTTCAATTTTTATTGCTCTTAGCCGGCTGTCACTTGTTATCTTTTGTGTCATATAATATTTTACTTGCGCATGATTAAAATAGTTATTGAAGTAAGTTTAGACGTACACATCATTTCTTAATTAGCATTACTCTACATTATTTTATATTTAAAATTGTTATATTTTTTTTCGGATTATTATCTGAATGGATATAATACTTTTCTGTGTGATATATGAATTTTATTTTTTTAAATATAGAGATTTACGACTGATAAATTTTTGCTTGTTGCTCGTTGAAGACTTGATCTAAAGAATATAAAATATACCTTCTTCCGAATCGCCTTGCCCTCATAAATTCGAATACGTAGTCAAAAATGGGTGTTACAATTCGGGAAATGAAAAAAAAAAAAAAAAAAGAAGAAGAAGAAGAAGTTTGTACAAGTTTTAATATGTGCATGACACCCTAAGCAAAATTTAGCAATTGAATTAAAAACTAGATGTTATTACCAATCGTTAGGCATCAGCTGCTGGTTTCTACGTTAATTTAAGGCGAAATTAGTCGGGGTAGGAAATTATTATTATTATTATTCTATGACTGTACATATTCATACGTGCATCTATGTTTGTGAGTATATGATTCGTATATGTATATACTTTTTTCGAGGAAGGCTAGGTTGAAAATTCGGAGCAGAATACATTAATTTAAATTATTTTCATTCATAAATTAGCAATAGAATCGTAGAAAATTTATGACTGTATATTGGAACTATAATAAAAAGAATGAATTATGGATCTAGTAATATTTCATTACAACAGTTCTTTATTACCATAATCGTTGAAAGGTATTTTCACTTTGAAAAGTTAGTACGTATTTATTAATTTTTGATCCGTTAAGCAAAGTTGTCAAACTTTAAATATCGTTAGTCTCCTCGCGGGTTGGCCACCCCTGTTTTATATCATCACTTTAATAAAATTTATTACAAATATCACTTAGTTTTTAGGAAAATTGGAAAATTTACGCTGATTTTTCGATATACCTTGAGGGCCTATAAGGGGCAGAAGAGAAAAATTATTGCATAAATGTATTTTTACAACTATTTCCTACTTTTAATGCAAAATTACGGGAGTGTTACCTATATCTTGGGAAGGAGGGGGGCAGGGCGAGAAAAACGATTGTTTTTAAGTCATACCGCTTTGTATTTCTAGGAAATTTTGTATAAATATCACTTATTGTTTATGAAAATTATTACAGAGGGCTACATATCCTAGTATCTTTCAGTTTCTAAGTTAGTATGGAAAAATCCAATACATTATTGATATTAGACATTAATTAATAGTTAATATCAAATATTTGTAAAACATTATTCGAAAACATAATTTTTTTGTTTAATCTGTCCTCCCCCCCCCCCCCTCTTCTCGTAGAAACAAAAAAATTTTACTATCGTCCATGTTTAGCAAGTATTTTGCAAGAAAAGTGCCCTTTTTTCCGGATTGCTGAAAAAATGGCATTTTCTTAATTTCTCCTTGTAAAACTCATTCTAAACATGATCATCAACGAGAGAGTAAGTTTTTTATTTCTACGTGGGGGGGGGGGGGCAAAAGAGATAGATTAAAAGAAGAAATTTCATTTATGAGTAACTTTTTTACAGATTTAAATCATACATTGAATTTCTGCGTACCTCACTGTAATTTTTCATTAATAGTAGCAGATATTTATACAATATGTAAATAAAATAAACGATAATAAGCGTTGTTAAAAAAGATTATTTTATTTTTCAACACCCTCCCCCGTTATCAACTATTGGTAACTTTCACTATAATTTTAATAAAATGAAAGTGATAGTCATGCAAAGTTTCATATAAATAGGTAGCATGGTGATATAAAAACAAACATTTTCTTCAACCTCCTTCCCCCCACTTAGCAAATCGTCCAGATAGGTGTAACACTCACTGTAATTTTTCGTAAGCAGAAAGTCGTATATATACAAGCCCCCCCCCCCCAAGTTTGTCTGACACTTACTATGATTTTTTTTACAAAGTGTCCTTTATTATACAAAGTTCTTGCTTAGATCGATAATAGGGTAGTTTAAAGTATATATTTTATTTTCTATCTGCCCCCTCAGGTATATAATACATTCACTGTAATCTTCATAAAAATTAAATGGTAGTTATAGAATATATCATTAAAATCGTTAAAATGGTGATATAAAAAAAAAATCATTTTATTTTCCTCTTTCCCCCCCCCCCCCCTGCCCCAAGTATGTCTGACACTTATTGTAATGTTTGCACAAATTATAAGTGATTATACAAAAAAAAAAATTTAATCGGTAATAGGGTGGTTTAAAGAAGACTATATTTTATTTACATCCCCCCCCCCTTGCCCTACAGATATATAATACACTTTCTGTGATCTTCATAAAAAGTAAGTGGTAGTTATAAAATATATCATTAAAGTCGGTAAGATGGTTGAATAAATATAACAATCTTACCAATTTTAATTAAAATATTAAAAACTATCACTTACTTTTAATAAAAGATATCAATGAGTGTTACATATACCTCACCAAGGAGGAAGGTGGCCGAGGAAAAAAAAAATGATTGTTTTTAAATCACTCTGCTTTATATTTATAGGAGATTTTGTATAAATATCTCTTATTGTTTATCAAAATTTTCAGAGAGCATTACATTGCCCAGTGAGAGCTAGGGGCCACATGGAAAGAATATATTTTTATACCACCTTGTTGCCGATCTAATGAAACTTTCCAGAAATATTACTTAACGTGTGTAAAACATTACAGTCAAGTGAAGTCAACGATGTGCTTCGGAGTACCTGTAATTGGTCGCAACCAATGCTTACCTCCAACGAAAAATGAATCGAACATAAAAATAATTTTCCGAAATGAAAGGGCCAAAAATGAATAAATTTAGAATTTTGAGTCTCTGAACCAATCTTCGCGTTAGCAGAAATTATTCAGAGTGAAGCACCAGGAGTTTAAGGTCATTGTTCCTAAATGCGATAACCCATAAACGCGACAAAGTTCTTCTACTGAAAATCTAAATGCATAAATCGCATACTTATGAATCATAATGGAACATACACATTTCAAGAATGGATCGCGAAACTTTTCATTAAATTTTAAAGTTTTTTTTCTAGTAGAATTTTCTTTTGCAGTAAACATTGTTCATTATGGCTTTCCGACGTCTTTTCCTAATTGCGATGAAATATTTTCAAATAGTAACTGTAATTTTATCCTTTTATGTTAAGGTCAAATAACCACTGTTACGTCATGTGCTTGAATACCATTTACACCTATCACAAGCAAATTAAAGAAAATGCTACAATTTTTTAAAAAGAGGGGTTTAAAATTTTTTATCGCATTTAAGGGTCTGTTTACACCATTTTCCTAAATGCGACAAATTTTATCCCTTAAATGCGGCGAGTTTTACAGTTTATATATAAAGGAAACTTTAAGCATTTTTTCCTTTTTAACACTTTCCAACAAGGTTTAAAAGTGACTTCGGCTTGTCTGTCTGTCCGTCTGTCTATCTGTCTGTCCGTCTGTCTGTCTGTCCGCGCTCTAACTCCTGTAGGGACACCCAAAAGTATTCCAAAGCATTGTGTTCTATGAGAGGTATTTCTGTAAGCCATATTTAATACCTTAACTGTATAATCTTAGTGAAATTGAATCACGTTATTGAAGTTCACTATCGGATGTTTCATATATAAAATGGAACAAATACCAACACTAGTTTGTATACAGGGACACTCTAAAGTATTCCAAAGCATTGCGTTCTATGAGAGGTATTTGGATAAACCAAATTTTAATAACTTTACTTTCCACAAAGCTTAATGAAATTGAAATATGTTATTCATATGCACAAAATAGTGCTTTCTATAGAATATAGTATGATCAGCATTAGATTTACAGGGCCACACAAAAATATTCAGTTACATTAAGAGTTGTTAATAAAAATTTGCTAGAATTGCAATTTCGTTTACATTAAGCGTTTTTAACACTGTCTAATAATTTTTATGCGTGAATATGATTTCAATTTAAGTGTCTGTTCGTCTGTCCATCTGTCTGTTCGTCTGTCTATCCGACTGTTCGTCTGTCCGCGCTCTAACTCCCGTAAATGTTTATGCAATTTCTTGAAACTGATATATGTTATTTAAGTTCACTATCTGATGTTCCCTATTGCAAAAGGAGTTAATATCTCTACTGGTTTGTGTACAGGGACACTCAAACCTTTTCCAAAGCATTGTGTTCTATGAGAGATATTTCCATAAGCCATATTTTAATACCCTTACTGTACACAAATATTAAGGAAAATGAAATATGTTATTCAAGTTCACTATCGGATGTTTTGTATATTAAATGGAGTAAATACCACCACTGGTTTGGGCACAGAGACACTTGAAAGCATACCAGAGCATTGCGTTATATGAGAAGTATTTCTATAAACCAAATTTTAATAACTTTACTTTCCACAAAGCTTAATGAAATAGAAATGTGTTATCCATATGCACAAAAGACTACTTTCTATAGAATATAGTATGTTTAGTATTAGATTTACAGAGCAACACAAAAATATTCAGATACATTAAGAGCTATTAATAAAAGTTTGCTGGAATTGCACTTTCGTTTACATTATGCATTTTTAGCATTTTCTAACAATTTTTAAGAGTGAATATAATTTCAATTTTTGGGTATCTGTGTATCTGTTTGTCTGTCCATCTGTATGTCTTTCGCCACTCTAACTCCGGTAAATATTTATAGAGTATCTTGAAACTAATATACGTTTTTCAAGTTCACTATCGGATGTCCCCTATTGAAAATGGAGTGAATAACTCTACTGGTTTGTCTACATTGACACCGAAAAGTATTGCAAACTATAGTTTTCTATGAGCGGTATTTCTATAAACCAAATTTTAATACCGTTACTTTGCACAAATCTTAATGAAATTGAAATATGTTATTCAAGTTCACTATCGAATGTTTCCTATGTAAAATAGAGTAAATATTATCACTGGTTTGAGTGCAGAGAGACTTCAATGTATTGCGTTGTATGAGAGGTATTTCGACAAACCAAATTTTAATAACTTTACTTTGCACAAAACTTAATGAATTAGAAATATGGTATTTATTTGCACAAAAGAATGCTTTTTATAGAATACTGAATGATTAGTATTAGTCTTACTGGGCCAAATAAAAATATTAAGTTACATTAAGAGCTATTAACAAAAACTTGCTGTAATTGCATTTTCTTTTACAATAAGCGTTTTTAACACTTTCTAACAATTTTTAAGCGCGAATATGATTTTTATTTGTTTATCTTTCTGTCCGATTGTTTATCTTTCTATCTGGCTGTCTCTCGTCTCGAGAGTTCTTAAATATTTTTAGAATATTTAAAAATTGATGTATGTTATTCAAGTTCACTATGGAATGTTTCCTATTTAAAATGCCATTAATATGTCCTGAACAAGTGTACCAGGAACTTCCGATGCTTTGCGTTTTAGGACAGGTATTTTTATAAATCACATTTAAATAACTTTCTACTGTAAAAATCATAAATAAATTGAAATGTATTTTAATATTCTAAAATAATGTTTTGTATAGAATATGATATGATCAACCATCAGATTTACAGGACTACACTAAAATATTCAAATACAATTAAGGCAGCAATTATAATCTAACTGCTGGATTTTCTTTTGCATTAAGCTTTTTTAACATTCATCAACGATGTCTAAGAGCGGTTTCAAATTCAATAAGTCAATCTGTATATTTTTCTGTGCTTCTGTCTTTTGTTTGATAACGCAGGCAAAGAATATTGAAAGTTATACGATACAACAAGCAAGTGCGTAGTGCATGATTTTTCTTTCTTGTATTAACACTTTCCAACAAGGTTGAAAAGTGTTAATGACTTCGGTTTGTCTGTCTGTCCGCGCTCTAACTCCCGTAAATATTTATGGAATTTCTTGAAACTGATATATCGTATTCATGTTCACTATCGGATGTTCCCTATTGAAAATGGAGTGAATTCCTTTTCTGGTTTGTGTACAAGGACACCCAAAATTTTCCAAAGCATTGTGTTCCACGAGAGATATTTCTATAAACCGTATTTTAATACGTTTACTTTACACAAATCTTAATGAAATTGAAATATATCATTTAAGTCCACTGTCGGATGTTCCCCATGTAAATTGAAGTATTTACCATCACTGCACTGCAAATAAAGGTGTCTTAATTTAAGACATAAAAACAACTGAAAAATCATTTAAGATACGTAAATGCCTTAATATACACCTAAGACATTATAGATATCTTAATTTAAGACAGAAATGTGTCTAAAATACCAATTCAGACACAAAAAATATCTAAAATGCATAACTATGAGAAATTTCAGACAGCAAAAGCGTCTAAATTTTCGTCCATTTTGGAAATCCAGACACTTGCATTTCTTGGCATTTTTTCTTATATGAAATCTACTTTAAGCAACATACTTAGCCTATTTAAATTTCTTTCCTCATTCAATAAATATAATACATTTTACATATTAAGTTGTAAAGCTTTAAACAATATTAATTTATGAAATTAAATTTTTATTGAATATTACTCTAGATATGTGTATATTTCCATGAAATTATGTTTATTATAATTCATAGAGCAATATATTACAACGCAAAAATTATTCAGTAAAAAAAACAAAAAATAAAATAAAATAAAGCTATGTATTTAAAGCTAATATTTCATATTTAAGAAAAAGTATTAATATGAAAGCAAGTAACTTACAGCTAAGAAAGCGAATCTTGAATAATTTGAGCATCACTGTTTTTTATTTATTGTTCTTAATTTCGATTTAAAATCTGTTTTCTTCCACATATTTACTTGTTCTTAAGCATAAAACAACGAATTTTGAGGAATTCATGTTCATAATTTGTTTTCTTTTAAAAAACAGTTTAAAGGAGGATATCGTTATCCAAAAATATTGACGGCGAAATAAGGATAGTTTTTCACATATTTTATATGCATTTTTAAAAAATTCTAAAGCTCTAGATACAAAATTTAATATAATAATGCATATTAACTGTTAGATAGTATATTATTAATAGTTTTATAACAATAAATACGAATTATAGCGTATAATCACCTGCGTTTTGCTAATACTGACTTACATATAACTATAAAAAGGACCTCTCGTGTGTGAAATGGTGGCTTGATTGGCAAGGTACATGGCATTAACTGCATCTTCCGATGCTTGGTTTAGTATTCCGCGACTGATGTGAGTTCGATTCCAGTGCTGTGTTAAAGGCATTTTTTTAAAAATGTTTTTTTTTTTTTCTTTTTTTTTTTTTATGCTCTAGAGCAGGGGTGGCCAACCCGCGGCCCCCGGGCCGCATGCGGCCCGCCGTTTAGTTTTCTGCGGCCCGCGAGGAGACTAATGATAGTTAAAGTTTGACAACTTTTGTTAACACACAAAAAATTAATAAATCTGTTCTGACTTCTCGAAGTGAAAATACCTGTCGACGATTATGATATATCTACAGAATCACGCTGTTGTTATGATATATTATACGATTCATTATTAGTTCTTTTAACTTTCTTCTATATTCAACAGAAGAAGGTATTGGATTCGTAAAAATTTTCGACTTCTGGTTTTTGATAGATTTACACGTTTTGTGAGTTCCAGAACACGATTTGATCATTTTTGGAAAATGTCTGTCTGTCTGTGTGTGAGAGAGAGAGACCTACCAAACTTTGGTGTCAACTGCTCAACAGTTGGCGCTTGTATACCGCGATTTCCACAATTTCTGGAAAGGTTATATTTCAGGCGCTGCTATACAGTGATTTTCACATTTTAAGTGAAGGCTATGTCTCAGGTACTACAGCAAAGAAATGCAGATAAATTTATATGTAGATGCGCCTCGACATAAATTAGTGTAATAGTTTTTGGTGCCAATCACTCAACAGGTGGCGCTTGCTATACGTCAATTTCTGCAATTTCAGGGAAGGCTATATCTCAGGTTCTATTGCGTATAATCAAGCAAAACGTGATGTGTAAGAAAGCCATTATATGATATTATGCTGATTCAATTTGGATGCATGTTATCGCTTAAGTGGCGCAGCTATACTGTAATTTTCCCCGAGAACGGGAAGGCTATATCTCAACTTCAGTGGCATATAACTGTATGAAACTTGATATATGAGATAATCATTATGAAAACTCTTTTTTTTTTTAAGACTTTATGGAGAATAAAACTGGCTTTTCTTATGTTTAGTGTTTTTTCTAAGTTGAAAATCATCTGCATTCATTATGGTAGATAATTATAAAAAATAATAGTTTTAATAAAATATTTCTTCTGAGTGAATTTCTATAGGAAAATATAGAAGAAAATCTTGTGGTGGCCACAACATACTAGTTATTATAGTTATTAATGTATAGTGATAAATTTTTCACGATTCTATTGTTAATTAATGAATTAAACTATTTTAAATTATTGTATTCGGCTCCGAGTCTTCACCTACCCTTCCCCCAAAAAGTATATATATACATAATTCATGCACTCACAAATTTATATATACATACGGTGCGGCCCGGCTAAGTAAAATAAATGTTCAATGCGGCCCACCAAGTGTTTTGGGTTGGCTAGAGAATTCTAAAATATATTTTTAACAGAAAAAAAAGAATCTCAGGCCACCTTTATTTATTTATTTATTTATTAAAAAGCCTTATAAATAGCGGTGTTTCTAAGCCTAACATGGCGGTATTTCTAAGCCTAAAAAACATGGCGGTGTTTTAAGACATTTTAATGTCTTAATTTCAGTTGCAAAAAAGTGTCTTAAAAAGTAAGACACTTTTTTTTCGCTTAAAAAATGACCATACGTTTAAGACGTTTTTTTAACTGAATTTAAGACGTTTACGTTTACAGTGTGGTTTGTATACAGGGACATCCGAATGTATTTAAAAGCATTGCGTTCTATGGAAGGTATTTCTAAACACCAAATTTTAATGACTTTACTTTGCACAAGTCTTAAAAAATTAAAATTTATTTTTCATATGCTCAAAAGAATGCCTTCCATAAAATACAATATTATTAGCATTATATTTACAGGGCCACACAAAAATATTCAGCTACATTAAGGGGTATTATTGGAAATTTGCTGGAATTGCATTTTCGTTTATATTAAGCGTTTTTATCACTTTTTATATGTTTTTAACACTTTCCAACAAAACTGAAAAGTGTTAATGACTTCGGTTTGTCTTTCTGTCCGTGCTCTATCTCCCGTAAATATTCATGGAATCAAACAGAGTTACACATACACTGTTCAAAAAAGAAAAGTTATACACGGAGTTACACACTCTGTTAAAAAAAGGCAAAGTTACACACACAATTACACACAAACTGTTAATAAAAATGCAGAGTTACACACAGAGCTACATACACACTGTTAGCAAAAAATTAGCGTTACACACAGCGTTACACATATTTTCAGAAAAAAAAGAGATTTACGTACAGAGTTACACACACTGTTAATAAAAAGGCGGAATTATACAGAGTTACGTACACTGTTAATAAAAAGGCAGGGTTACACACACACACAGTTAAAAAGAAGACGAGTTACACAGAGAGTTACACACGCACTGTTAATTATATACAGGGTTACACACACACTGTTAGTTACACACAGAGTTACACACAGTATTAGCAAAAAATCAGTGATACACACAGAGTTACACACATTGTTCAAAAAAAAAAAAAAAAAAAAAAGAATTAAACATTGAATTACACACGCTGTTAATAAAAAGGCAGAATTATACACAGAGTTACATACACTGTTAATAAAAAAGGCAGAGTTACACACAGAGTTACATACACATAGTTAATAAGAAGGCAACTTTTAATTACATACAGGGTTACACACACACTGTTAGTTACACATAAGTATAATTACGCACGCTGTTTGCAAAAAATTAGCGATACACACAGTGTTACACACACAATGTTCAAAAAAGAGGAGTTACACACACTGTTAATAAAAAGCAGAGTTACACACGGAGTTTCACACACTGTTAATAAGAAAGAAGAGATACACACACACACACAGTTAATTGCATACAGTGTTACACACAGTGTCAGTTTCACATAGCGTTACGTACACTGTTAGAAAAGTTCAGCAATACACACAAAATTACACACACACACACACACTTGTAAAAAAAAAGAGTTACACACTGTTAACAAACAGCAGAGTTCCACACAAAGTTCCACACACTGTTAATAAAAACGAAAAGTTTCACACACTGTTAAAGGCAGGTTTACACATAGAGTTACACAACACTTTATCTTCAAATAGTTATTACTTTCTTCTATCTTCAATAGAAGAAAGTATTGGATTCGTAAAAATTTTCGATTTCGGGTTTTTGATGAATTTACACGTTTTGAGAGCTGTAGAACACGATTTTACCATTTTTAGAAAATGTCTGTCTGTCTGTCTGTGTGTGTGACAAAATTTTGTGGCAACTGTATCTCTGGAACTACTGCACAGAATTTCATACAAATTGGTATGTAGTTGCACCTTGACATAAATTAGTGCCTATCAACTTTTGGTAAAAATCGTCTTACAGGCTGCGTTGCCATCCCGCTTTTTCTAAATTTTTAACAGGGTGATATATGGCAAAAATTTTCAAGATGGGTATCTTTAGAAAGGTCTCGTCAGTACCTTTAAAACGAATGGTTGAACTATAAATCTGTGATAATTTAAAGCAAAGTTATCGATTTTTTTACTTTTTAGGAAAAAAAAACTTAGGAAAAAAAACTTAGAAAAAAAAATCTTTTTTTTTTTTTTTTTTTCTCCCCTTAATTTTATTAAACTCCCACGGTTTCCATGTTCTGACGAATTTAAACTAATTTTTGCTTTTTTCCCCTAATTTTGTCAAAGTCCTACGGTTTCCGTGTTTTGACAAACTTAGAATAATTTTCACATTTTACCCAAAATTGTGTCAAAGTCCCACTTTTTTTTTTTTTTTTTTTTTAAATTATTGTTACTGAGTGAATTTGTATAGGAAAAAGATAGAAGAAAGTCTCGTGGTGGCCACAACATACTAGTTTTGTATTAAGTATTTCATAAACTATAAAAAAAGATGAAAAATCATACATAACGCAATGATTATTAACACTTTCCAACTGCAAATAATTGTTGTGTCTTATAACTTTCAAAGTTCTGTACCTACGTTATCACACAACAAACAGACAGTAGTTCTGAAAGGCATACAGACAGACTAATTGAATTCCTAATCATTCTTAAGTATTGTTTCAAAGTGTTAAAAATGCTTAACACAAAAGAAAACGTAGCCTTTGGATTGTAATTCCAGCCCTTAATCTATCTGAAAATTTCAATGTAGCCCTGTAAATTTTAAGGTTAACAAAATCATATTTTATACAAAACATTATTTTAGCAAAATAACAAAAAAAAAAAAAAATCAATTTCTTTATGATTTTACAGTAGAAAGTTCCTTAAATGTAAATTATAAATATGTATCTCCTAAAATGCAATGCATTGGCATTTTTTTGCGTGTCCCTGTACATAAAACAGTTGTATAGGACCTATTAATGCCCTTTTTATTTGGGAACATTCAATAGTGAATATGAACAACATATATAATTTTTAAAAAATTCAGAAAATATTTACGGACGCTGAGTGCGGTAGACGAACAGATACACAAATGGCGGGCAGATAGATACAGAAATTGAAAACACGTTCAGGTTTACATAATGTTAAAAACTGTTAAATCGCTTAATGTAAACGAAAATACAATTCCAGCAAATTTTCCATAAAAGCTCTCAATGTAGCTGAATATTTTTGTGTGGCCCTGTAAATCTAATGCTAATCATACTACATTCTGTAGATAGCATTCTTTTATGCATATGAATAACATATTTCAATTTCATTAAGCTTTGTGGAAAGTAAAGGAATCAAAATTTAGTTCATAGCAATACCTCTCATCGAACGCAATGCTTTGAAGTACTTTCGGGTGTCCCTGTATACAAACCAGTGAAGGTATTTACCCTATTTTCAATGGGAAACATCCGATAGTGAACTTGAACAACATTTCAATTTCATTAAGGTATGTGTAAAGTAACGGTAATGAAATATGATTTATAAAAATACCTCTCACAGAACACAATGCTTTATAATATTTTCGGGTGCCCCTGTGAACTAACTAGTAGAGGTACACACTTCATTTTCAATCCTATACTAAACTTTAATAATATGTATCAGTTTCAGGAAATTCCATAAGTAATAACGCTAATTAAAGCGCGGACAGACGAACGCACAGACAGCCGACAAACAGACAGACGGACAAACCGAAGTTATTAAAACCTTTCAACTTTGTTGGAAAGTGTTAAAAACATTTAGAAAGTAATAAAAACGTTTAATGTAAACGAAACTGCATTTCCAACAAATTTCCAATAGCCCTTAGTATAACTGAATATTTTTGTTTGGAACTGTAAATCTAACACTAATCATACTGTATTCTATAGGAAGCATTCTTTTGTGCATATGACTAGCATATTTTAATTTCATTAAGATATGTGCAAAGTAAAGTTTTTAAAGTTTGGTTTATAGAAATAATTCTATTAGAACGCAATGCTTTAGGGAATATTTTCGAGTTTCCCTGTATTCAAACTAGTGATGGTATTTACTCCATTTTCAATGGGGAACATCCGATAGTAATGTTGAATAACATATTTCAATTTCATCAAGATCTGTGCAAAGTAACGGTAATAAAATATGGTATATGAAAATACCTTCCATAAAACACAATGCTTTCGAATACTTTCGGGTGTTCCAGTATACAAACCAGTAGAGGTACACATTCCATTTTCAATAGGGAACATGTAATAAGGAACTTGAATAATATATATCAGTTTCAACAAGTTCCATGAATATTTACGGGAGTTAGTGCATGGACAGACAGACGGACAAACCCAAACCGAAGTCAACAAGAAAGAAAAATCATGCTGTACGCATTGATTAGTAACACTTTCTAAGTGTACGCAATTGTTGTATCGAATAACATTTAATTTTATTTGCCTACGTTATCACACAACAGACAGAAGTACTGAAAAACATACAGATAGACTAATTGATTTTAAAATTACTCTTAGGCATTTTGGAAAGTGTTAAAAAGGCTTAACGCAAAAGAAAATGCAGCCGTTAGATTACAATTACAGCTTTTAATCTCTCTGAATATTTTACTGTAGCCCTGTAAATCTGAAATTTAATCATATCATATTCTATACAAAACAATTTTTAGAATATTAATAATACATGTCAATGTTTTTATGATTTTTATAGTAGAAAGTTTTTTAAATATAACTTTAAAAATATTCTGTCCTAAAAGGTAAAACATTGGCTTTTTTTTTATTGTTGTTGTTGTCCCTGTAAACAAACTAGTTGTACAGGACCTATTAATGACATTTTGAATAGGGAACATTCCATAGGGAACTTGAGGGTATCATTTTTAAAAATTTCTCAAAATATTCACGGATGATAGGAGCGGGACACAAACAGATAGAAAGGTAAACAATCGGACAGACAGATGCACAAATTGAAATCATATTCCCACTAAAATTACATAAAAGAGTTTAAAACGCTCATGTAAACAAAAGTGCAATTCTAGCAAATTTTTATTAATAGCTCTTAATGTAAATGATTATTTTTGTGTGGCCATGTAAATCTAATGCTAACCGTATTATATTACATAGAAGGCACTCTTTTGTGCATACGAATAAAATATTTCAATTGCATTAAGCTTTGTGGAAAATAAAATTATTAAAATTTGGTTTATAAAAATAACTCTCATACAGGACAATGCTTTGTAATACTTTCAAGTGCCCCTGTACACAAACCAGTTAGAAATGTTCTCTATCTTATATAGGACACATCCAAAAGGGAATTGAATAACATATTAAAATTTCATTAAAATTTCTATGCATTTAAGGCATTAAAATATGGTTTATAGAAACTCCTCTCATATAACACAATGCTTTCGAATTCTTTTAGGTGTCCCTGTACACAAACCAGAAGAGGTATTCCCTCCATTTACAATAGAGAACATCCAATAGTGAACTTGAATAAAATATATCGGTTTAAAGAAATTCCATAAATATTTACGGGAATTAGAGCGCAGAAAAACATGCAAAGAGACAGACAGACGGACAGAAGAACAGTCAGACAGATAAACACATTGAAATTATATTCACAATAAAAAAAAAATGATAGAAAGTGTCAAAAACGCTTAATGTAAACGAAACTACAATTCTAGCAATTTTTTATTAATAGCTCTTAATATAACTGAATAGTTTTTGTGTCACCCTGTAAATCTAATGATAACCATGGTATATTCTATGCAAAGCATTTTTTTGTGCATATAAGTAACATAGTTCTTCAATTTCCTAAAGCTTCGTGGAAAGAAAAGTTATTAAAATTTGATTTATAGAAATATCTCACAAAGAACACAATGCTTTGGACTAATTTTGAGTGTCCCTGTACATAAACTAGTGGTGGCATGTAATCTATTTTATAGTGAACTTGAATAACATATTTCAATTTCATGAAGATATTGTACAGTAAAGGTATGAAAATATGGTTTATAGAAATACCTCTCATAGAACACAATTATTTCAAATACTTTTGGGTGTCCCTGTACACAAATCACAATAAAAAAATGATAGAAAGTGTCAAAAACGCTTAATGTAAACGAAAGTACAATTCTAGCAATTTTTTATTAATAGCCCTTAATATAACTGAATAGTTTTGTGTCACCCTGTAAATCTAATGATAACCATGCTATATTCTATGCAAAGCATTCTTTTGTGCATATAAGTAACATAGTACTTCAATTCCCTAAAGCTTCGTGAAAAGAAAAGTTATTTAAATTTGATTTATAGAAATATCTCACAAAGAACACAATGCTTCGGACTACTTTTGAGTGTCCCTGTACATAAACTAGTGGTGGTATGTAATCTTTTTTATAGTGAACTTGAATAACATATTTCAATTTCATGAAGATATTGTACAGTAAAGGTATGAAAATATGGTTTATAGAAATACCTCTCATAGAACACAATTCTTTGAAATACTTTTGGGTGTCCCTGTACACAAACCAGTAGAGGTATAAACTCAATTTTTAATAGGGAACATCCGATAGTGAACTTGAATAGCATATATCAGTTTCAAAAAATTCTATAAATATATACGGGAGATAGAGCACGGGCAGACAGACAGACGGGCAGATACACAAATTGATATCAAATTCACACTCAAAAAAATATTAGAAAGTGTTAAAACGCTTATTATAAACGAAAGTAGAATTCTAGCAAATTTTTATTAGTAGCTCTTAATATGACAGAATATATTTGTGTCACCCTGTAAATCTAATGCTAATCATGTTATTCTATGTAAAGCAATCTTTTGTGCATATAAATGACATATTTCGATTTCCTAAAACTTCGTGGAAAGTAAAGTTATTAAAATTTGATTTATAGAAAAATCTCACAAAGAACGGAATGCTTTGGACTACTTTTCAGTGTCCCTGTATATAAACTAGTGGTGGTATGTAATCTATTTGGTAGTGAACTTGAATAACATGTTTCAATTTCATGAAGATATTGTACAGTAAAGGTATGAAAATATGATTTATAAAAATACCTCTCATAGAACACAATTCTTTGAAATACTTTCGGGTGCTCCTGTATATAAATCAGTGGTGGTATTTAATCCATTTTATACAGGGAACATGTTATAGTGAACTGGAATAACATATTTCCATTTCATTAAGATACGTGTTTAGTAAAGGTATGAAAATATAATTTATAGAAATGCCTCTTATGGAACACAATGCTTTGAAATACTTCCGAGTGTCCCTGTATAAAAACCAGTAAAGGTATAAACTCCATTTTCTATAGGGAACATCCGACAGTGAATTTGAATAACATATATCTGTTTCAAGAAATTCCATAGATATTTACGGTAGTTAGAGCGCGGTCAGATAGACAGACAAACGGACAGACAGACAGACAAACCGAAGTCATTAACACTGTTCAACCTTGTTGGGAAGTGTTAAAAATGTTAGAAAGTATTGAAAACGCTTAATGTAAACGAAAGTACAATTTTAGCAAATATTCATTAATAACTCTATATATAACTGAATATTTTTGCGTCACCCTGTAAATCTAATGCTAATCATGCTATATTCTATGCAAAGCATTTCCTTTTGTGCTTATAAATAACATATTTCAATTTCATAAATCTTCGTGCAAGTAAAGTTATTAAAATTTAGTTTATAAAAATATCTCTCATAAAAGGCAATGCTTTGAAATACTTTTGTGTGTCCCTGTACACAAATCAGTGGTGGTATTTACTCCATTTTATTCAGGAAACATCAGATAGTGAACTTGAATAAAATATTTCAATTTCATTAAGATTTATGTACAGTAAGGGTATGAAAATATGGTTTATAGAAATGCCTCTCATAGAACACAGTGCTTTAAAATATTTTCGGGGGTCCCTGTACACAAACCAGTACAGGTATAAACGCCATTTTCAATAGGGAACATCCGATAGTGAACTTGAATAACATATATCAGTTTCAAGAAATTCCGTAAATATTTACGGGCGTTAGAGCGCGGACAGACAGACAGACAGACAGACAGACGGATGGACAGACAGACAGACTGACAGACAGGCAAATCGAAGTCATTAACACTTTTCAATCTTGTTGGAAAGTGTTAATAACAGTTTTCAACCTTCTTTGGAAAGTTTTAATAACATTCAAATAACTCCCATGCATTCAATACATTATCGCAATTAGGGAGTTTGAACATCGCATTTAGGATATAGTACCTTAAATGCGACAAAAATTTCCTAAATGCGACGCTGGTATATTTTTTCATAAATTACAGATATTTTTTTTTTATTTCTTGAAAAGAAATGACACAAAACAGATGTTTAGAACTAAGAGTATAATGCTCAACCATTTTCTTTTTCTTTTCATACTTATTTGTTTACTAAAATGTCATAAGTTTCCTAAATGCGATAAACTTACCAAAAATCACGTCGCATTTAGGCACAATGACCTTATTTTATAAAATTTTAATTAAAATTTTTAGAAAATTCGGATGGTGGAACCTGGTTTCTGGGGAGACTTTTCAGATATTGCAGTGATCAGTATACCTCAAAGTAGCGTTATGTAAAATAAAAAAAAAAAAAAATAAAAAAATAAACTGTTGATATATAGGTATAACGTGTGCTTGAACGGAGAATTTAAAAAACAAAAAAATTAATTTTGAAGTATTTACAGTTGTACGTAAAAACGGTATAATTCTCGGTGTACTACTTTAACCCTCACTTATAGCGGTATAGCCTTTTAAAATAAGTCGTAAAAAAAAAAAAAAAAAAAAAAAAAAAAAAGAAAAAAAAAGAAAGAAAGAAAAACAAAATCCGTCGTTTAAAGACTAGGCAATTATTATTTAAAGAAGTGGGCAAAATTTCCGTAAGAGTAGTGCATTTGTTCTTGAAAAATCAAATCCACCGAATTCAATTACAGTGCTTCCAGAAAGAAACGATTAAGTTTTAAGTATAAAACGAACCTGATATGTGAATTTCTCAAGGCTCTCACTCCTAGATATTCACTCTGATCGACTTGAAACTTTGGGAAAACAGTTTAGACAAATTGTACAATTAGGTTAAAAAGAAAAAGAAACTGATTTTTTTTCTTTTTGAAATTTTGAAACCTCTTTAAGAAATTTGTAGAGACGATGCAGAAATTTGCATAATATATATATATTTTTTTCCAAACCTATATTATCGCATAGGAATCCTGAACATTGGCCGGGTATCTCTAATTGCGAGCTCCTCCTTCATAGCTTTATTAGTGGTTGACAGGTTTTGTTCTGTTCTCAAAGCTAGTACAAATTGAGGTACCGCGCTCGATCCCAAGACACGCTCGTTGCCTAGTCGTTCAAAGTTTTCCATGGTTTCCTCCGAAACTTGTGTTAATGTGAGCTATGAAAGAAGAGACTTAGAGAGAGCTTTAGCACATAAAGCAACAAGAGAAAAAAAGCACATAGAAAGACCCCCACGGAGGGCACACTACCCGGGCCTAGGATCCTAGTGCAATAAATTGGCAGAACATCAACACCTCTCCATCATATCTGTAATATTAGATTGTGAAATATCACGTTTTATTTTAATAAAATTTTTAAAAATGGAAATTTTTAATTAAAAGATATGAAATTTATCCTCAAAACAAACTAAAAGTTTTGAAAAAACATTTTTTTTCTTTCTTTTTGTTGGAAATACTGAGTATCATATTAATAATTGCTAAGGAACTGCATTTTTAACTGTTAGAAACTAGATTTCTACGCCTGATAATGAAAGAGCAAATTCTAGTATGTGTAGCTGATACATCATGATGAATGAAAAATTATGCGTTGAAATGACGAAAATACAGTTTATGCATAATACATGACGTGTTTATAACTGATTATCTATTACATATGGATGATGGGGTGTTTCTTTCCCTAATATTTCTTTATCGAAGGTCTTACTGTGTCATGATCGCGGCCTTTTTTATAAACAATAGGAAAACTGATTCTAGGATATATTTAAGCGTCAAAAGATGATGGTAAATCAATGCAAAAGGAACAACACATACTCATTTCTTTTGAATATTTTAATTTTAATATATATTTCTGTTTTTTTTTTTTTTTTTTTTTTTTTTTTTCCTAAAATACAAATTTAGATTTGGGAAATTTTTCTCATTTCTTTGAAATTCACTTTAAAATAATTACAAGATAAAAAGATATTTTTATATACCATGTTTTTAAATTTTCTGTTCAATCATATAAACGCTACCGAAGGCAGCGGGAACCCGGAGCAATTGGATAAATTTTTTTAAAAAATCCATTGCTCTCGTGTTTTGAGCTATTATAAAAGTTTCAAATGTCTAGCTAGTCCGGAAGTTAGTGAAAAATCGATTGCAAGCTTTGTACTGGTAACGCTGCCGAAGGCAGCAGGAACCCGAAACATTTGGTTTAAAATATTTTAAAAATGCATATTCACCGTATTCTGAACTATTCTGAAAGTTTCAAATGTCTAGCTAGTCAGGAAGTTAGTTAAATAAATTTTCTGTTGAATCATATAAATGCTGCTGAAGGCAGTAGGGACCTGAAACAGTTGACTAAAAGTATTAAAAAAATGTATTGTCACTGTATTCTGAGCTATCCTGAAAGTTTCAAATGTCTAGCTAGTCGAGAAGTTAGTGAAAAGTCGATTGCAATCTTTGTACTTATAACGCTGCCGAAGGCAGCAGGAACTCGAAACATATGGCTAAAGGTATTTAAAAAATGCATTTTAACTGTATTCTGAACTATTCTGAAAGTTTCAAATGTCTAGCTAGTCGGGAAGTTTGTTAAATAAATTTTCGTTCGAATCATATAAACGCTGCCGAAGGCAGGACCTTAAACAGTTGACTAAAAGTATAAAAAAAAATGTATTGTCACTGTATTCTGAGCTATCCTGAAAGTTTCAAATGTCTAGCTAGTCGAGAAGTTAGTGAAAAATCGATTACAAGCTTTGTACTGGTAACGCTGCCGAAGGCAGCAGGAACCTGGAGTAGTTGGTTAAAAATATTTTAAAAATGCATTTTCACCGTGTTCTGAACTATTCTGAAAGTTTCCAATGTCTAGCTAGTCGGGAAGTTAGTTAAATAAATTTTCTCTTGAATCATATAAACGCTGCCGAAAGCAGTGGAGACCTGAAACAGTTGACTAAAAGTATTAAAAAAATGTATTGTCACCGTGTTTTGAGCTATCCTGAAAGTTTCAAATGTCTAGCTAGTCGGAAAGTTAGGGAAAAATCGATTGCAATCTTTGTACTGATAACGCTGCCGAAGGTAGCGGGAACCCGAAACAGTTGGCTAAAGGTATTAAAAATATGCATTTTAACCTTATTCTGAACTATTCTGAAAGTTTCAAATGTCGAGCTAGTCGGGAAGTTAGTTAAATAAATTTTCCTCCGAATCATATAAACGCTGCCGAAGGCAGCGGAACCTGAAGCAGTTGACTAAAATTATTAGAAAAATGTATTGTCACCGTGTTGTGAGCTGTCCTGAAAATTTCAAATATCTAGATAGTCAGGAAGTTAGTTAAAAATCGATTGCAAGATTTGTCCCTGACAAACACACAAACAAACAAACACACAAATACACAAACAAACAAGAATGGAAGTTAAAATAAAAACATGGTAAAAAAAAGTCTATAATTCATTTAAATTTTATGAATGTTAAATTCGGATTTATTAACATTCTTTAATTTCTTTTGAATTTATTATTTTGAATTCATCCGCTTTTAATTCTATGGATTTAAAATTTTGTTTTGTCAGAATTCTTCAGTTTCTTTTAAATTTACTGCCTTGAATCTACATTTCTTTTTCATTTCATGAATTTCAAACATAGATTTGCCAGACTCTAGCATTTTTCTCAAGGCTGTAGCCAGTTTCGGAAGAGGTACAAACTACAAACAAACTTAATGATAAGTGATAAAAATAAAGTATATAATTGAAAAATGATCTGCAAATTCCAAAATCCCTTCGCTAAGGTATTGAATTTTGTATTTCTAAACTACATTAAAATTTTCTAATAGGGGACTTTTGTGTCAATTTCATTAGACAAATTTTCTTCGCCATGAAAATTATATTTTTACTGGTAACCCGGTGAAACCTAAACGTTAAAGAAAATAAATTGATTCAATTATTTAAAAAAATAATAATAAAAATAAAAATAAAATAAAAATACAGATAAGGATTTTAGTGGATAAGTAATTGGTCTCAGTCTGAAAGTTTGCCCTTCCCGAGAAAATTTGTTTACGCTAGTAAATTGTTCTTCGGACTACAAGACGTACAAACACACAAATCTTTGTAAATAAATAAAAAATACGTTAGAGTTACAGACCTATAACATATTTGCCAACCATCTCATTATGAACAGTACAATTTTTAGTACCCGCCTTTTTTTTCACACCAATAATTTTTTAGAGTAATTTTAGTCATATTTAATCGTAACAACATTTGGAGAGAATAACTCTAAAAATATTGTGGTGTGAGAAAAGGGGCGTTTTTTTAGGGGGCGTTAACAATTGTACGGTTATTAATGAGATGGTTGGCAACTATGCTATAAGGTATTTTTTACCAAAAAAAAAAACTTTTGGAACGAGGTTAAAATAATTGGTCATTAAATTAATTACGTGGCATGGGTCATGTGAAAAACCCCTTAGAAAATTTCAGCTATGGAAAATGCTTAAAATTTAGCTCGTCCTTTTGCCAACGATTTTCTTAATTTAAACTCTATTCAAAGGTACTTTTGCCAAAAGTTGCCAATGTAGCTTTCAACCTATGTAATAAAAATCTTTGTACCTTTCGCGCATGTGCAGTGAAAAATATTTATTATAAATGCTCATATGTTAGCGAATATAAGACGTGTGAAAAAATTGGTGTATGAACATGAAGTGTTTTTTACAAATATATATTTTGTTTCGTTAATTTGATTTTTATAAATTTTTAACTTACTGTTTAACAATTATTACTATTATTATTTTTAATTTTTTTTTTTTTTTTTTTTTTTTTTTGTCATGACCACTCATTTAAATTTATTGCGCTTATTAATTTCAGTTTATTAAAATAATATATATATATAATATCCACTTAAACCTTTGAAAGGTGATCTACATTAATCAGGATCTACAGTATAACAATATTGCATCCATATATATTTGCAGAGGTTGTGTATATTGGGACAGTTACTGCTTTTCACTATTCCGTGGGTAAACTGATGCTGGAACATGGCAAGCACGTTCTAATGGAGAAGCCCATGACACTGAACTCGGAGAAAACTAAAAGACTTATTGAACTGGCCAAAAAAAATAATTGTTTTCTCATGGAAGTAAGTTTGATTTTGTATTTTCAATATTCGAACATATACTATATTAGAAAGTTATTATAATCATGGAAATTTTTCGCTGTGAGATACTGGCTTTTCTATGATTTGGAGTAGTCATGAATAGGTTTTTCATAATTTTGTCATCGTTTATTAATTGTCTTGTTTGCTTTTTCTTTATTTCTATATTTGTTATTGAGCGGTTCTTTTTTTTCTTTTTTTTTCTTTTTTCTTTTTACATATATACCGGATGTGTCAAAAAAAATGCATACACACTTTGAATCGTCATAAAAAAAAATGTATGTTCCGTTTTACGAGGTTCAGTTGCAGGAAATAGAAAGCTTAGAGTCCAATTTGGAACATAAATGCACTTTCTGATGCATATGTGATTACTGTTCAAAAGGGCGGCCTTCAGCATCAATACATTGCACATCACACACTGTTCCATGCATTTCGAATTTGTCTCATAAACGTGTAATTGTTACCCTTGAAGGTGGTTCTGTACCATACTCACGTCTTCACTGTCTTTGAACCGCAGCAACATTCTCAAACTTCCAGTACCGCTTAATTACCTGCTTCAGCGCTTCAAAGCTCAAACGTACGCCCGCCATCCTGCAGTTACTTCCTTACCACTGATTGGGTTGTGTAGTTAGAGCGACAATTCTGCTACCATCTGTTCAAGAAAGATAACAATACTTTCTCCCAGAAATTGAACCTTGTAATACAGGAAATACAGTTTCTATGACGGTTCAAAGTGTGTACACATTTTTTTTTGACGCACCCGGTATTTATTTTAGTATTAAAAATGCGGTTGAAAGATTATAAGGATAAATGTTTGTATTCACCAATCACATTTCTTGAGACCATGGAAGCCTCTATGCAAGGTCTGACTCAACGAGTCCAGCGCTAAAATAGGGGTAATAGTCAGCTGATTAAGACAAAATAAGTGAAAAGAGTGCGCGGAATGACTGGATGTTTTCCAAATCCCAAGCTGTCTGTCAATTTGAAACCTCTCCATGTCTTTGGACTCGTCCTCATTGCTAGTTTTAGGAAACGTGGTTACACTAAAAAAATTAACATTTTACCAATTAAGTTTAAAATATAAAATGTTTATTTAATAATTGTTATTTAACTTTCTTGAATTAAAAAATTATATTGTTGTTATAGTTATAGTTTTCTATTTGTAATATTTATAATTTTCTATAACTTGACAAATTAATTTTACCTATCTTTTACTTATAAAATAAAACATTTAGATAAATAAATAAGTTTTATTTTTTAAAGTTACTCTTACCCCTTAACGCGCCCTGTCCTCGCTGCGAGGACAGGGCAAAATTTAAGATCCAGCTGCAACAATTCATCACGGAAATGTTTCAGCAAAACTTTAGCTTTATAACATACGACAAAAGGCAGGTTTTTTTAACCTTAAAATTTAAAATTTCTTTAAGTTTAATTTAGTTCATGAATTCCGGTGGCAGTATAATTTTAATGATCCGAATTGTCTTGCGTCGCAAAGGGTTAAGTAGCATCAAACCGATGACCTATCTCTAAACTGTGGCTGCGCACACTAAGAAACACGGCACTGGAGCGTTGACGCTTTGTCAAAATAACTTTTGCCTAAGCAATTTCTGAAATTTTAAAGGTTTTTTTCTCAAGATTGTTTGGCTATGTCGTGTTACTAATTTAATATGTTGTTACCTTTATAGTGTGCTATAATTCTGCCCAAGTTCGCCCTGAACTGAATTTTTCTTGTCGTGACTTCTCCTTGTGAGATTCAATTAGCAGGTATGTTAAAGGTGACGGCAGCACAAATTACGTACATTTTTGTAAGTATGGGACTTTTAGTATTTTTACAGGGACACAAGAAATAATTATTTTCCATTACTGTTATAAAACTGAAATTAATTGAATTGTATATGTTTAAATGTTGAATGTTATAAATTCAGCATCGTTCCAGGAACTACGTAAATTTTCATAAGTAGAGGATTTATAATTCTTTTGGAGGGGCGCAAAGTAGGTTTCACATACGTCATGGTTTATAAATTCAAATCATCTAATGTTAGTTTTAGTACTTTTAAATCACTTTAAAAAGATTAAAAAAAAAAAAAAAAAAAAACATGCGTTGCAGTATTTTGATAAAGTATGATCATTATGGCTGATGATGTGCTTCTTACTTATACCAGTGTTTTATACATAAGAACCACCTTTTTTCTGAAATTAACGCTCGAATTGATGCCATCGCCCCAAAAATGTATTAAAAAAAATTATGCTTAGTTTGGAAGAAAAGACTAAAATAATAGAAGAAGAATGATTTAGCGGGAAAATATGACACCACCAATGTATCGGGAAAAATATTTTATTCATGATTTGAAATAAATGATAATTTAAAAGAATAGATATAATGATATGTAAAGATTTCAACTTCTTTAGCAGGTTTAGCAGGTTTTTTTGCTTGGCCTCCGTTTAAAACCGCCAAATTATGGTCAAAGCATAAAGGTAATTTAGAGGAAAGAACCTAAAAAAATAAAAATAAAAAATAGTGAAAATGATTTTATCAAATAATAATAATAAAAATAATAATAATAACTTTTGGAAATATAAATCGTTATAGTGAAGGGGTGGGGGAGCGAAGACTGACTAGTTTTAGCAGAAAATTTAAAAGAGTTCGAATTATTACAATCCACTGTTCTTTTTGCGTTACCAAATGCTTTATATTCATTAAAGGAGGACGAAACGGAGGTACAGTAGTGGACAAAATTGTGGAAACCCTTTGAAAAAGTTGATTTTAGTGGTTTGATGTCTAGTAACACCACTTCTTTTTGTTCCAATACTATAAAATTATATATAATTGGAAAGGTAATTTAATCAAGATTGTAAAGCAATAACATTTGTTCAATTATCTGTATTATATCGAAAGTTATAGCCAAATAAGCAGAAAAAAGAAGCACAGCTTGCTTACGTTTATAGGAAGTAGCTGTCCTTCGTTTGAATGTAGCCAATGAGCATGAGTGTTAACAGAGCCAATCAGATATCATCTTGTTCTGGAAATGTTTTGGCAATGAGACAACAGGTCACAGGACATTTATCAGTGTGTATTGTAATTGCTACCAAGTTTTTTTTTTTTTTTTTTTTTTTTTTTTTTTTTTTTGTGCGTGTGTGTGTTTTTTGATTTACTAGTGAGCTTGTAAAACGTAATAAAAAAAATAATCAATATAAAATTAAAGAAATGGCGCAAATTGTTGACTGGTCAACTAGGAAGCGATGTAAAATAGTAACATTTAGTGAACAAGGCTACAGTTATGAAGAAATTAGAAGAATTATTGGGGGAACTTAACCAAAGGAGGCATTTCTAAATTTTTGTAGAGGTGCAAGGAGACTCACAAGGAATCATTCAAAAGGTATCATCTTCAAAAAGTATTGAAAAAATATATGTGATTCTACTCTTCATAAAACACCAGAAAATGAAAAAATTATCGGCTGAAATTAATTACAGCGACCACAAAAAAATATCAAAATTAAGCATATTTGGCGATTTAGCGATGTCAGGTGATACGTTTGCTAGCACCGAGATTGCCGTGTACGAACAGAACCGTGTTTTGCTTTTCCGCCAAGTACTCAAAATCAATCGCCTAGCAGTGTGAAATCGCCAAATATGCTTCATTTTAATAATTTTTTGTGGTCGCTGTAATTAATTTCTGCCGATATTTTTTTTCCTTTTCTGGTGTTTTATGAAGAGTAGAATCACATATATTTTTTTCAATACTTTTTGAAGATGACACCTTTTGAATGTTTCCTTGTCAGTCATTAAAAAACCAGACTGGTAAAGGTAGAAAAAGGTGCACAACAGCAAGTGATGATAGGAGAATTAAAAGATCGTGCCTAGGTGACAGAAAAAAATCATCTCGGTGTACAAGGGGAAATGTTAAAATGCAATGTGACGGTAAGTGCAAGGACTGTTCGGCGCAGACAGCATGAATTTGGTCTAAACGTTAGAATTCCACAAAAAAAAAAAAAACATTTTTGTCTCTGAAACAAAGGTTGAAAAGATTAAACTGGGCTAAAGCTCATGTTAACTGGACAACAGAATAATGGGACAGTGTAATTTGCAGTGATGAGACCAAAATCTCCCTGTTTGGTAGTGATGGCATAAAATACGTATGGAGAAGAATTGGAGAAGATGTCCATCCTGAGTGCTTTACACCTACCGTGAAACACCCAGTTAGTATTATGATTTGGGGTTGTATGACATCAAGAGGGGTGGGTAGAATTGGCGTAATCGATGGGAATATAAATGCCCAAAGATACATAAATGAAATACTTGGGCCCAAGCTGCTGCCTTCTGCACGTGATCTTTTCCAAGATAATGAAGCATTTATATTTCAACAGGATTCAGCTCCATGTCATGTTGCTGGTGTGTGCAAGAAGTGGTTTCAAGATAATCATATTCAACTGATGAAATTGCCCGGGAATAGCCCAGACCTTAACCCAATCGAAAATCTATGGAACTTGTTAGACAAAAGCAACCCAGCAATAAAACCCAATTAACTGAAGCAATAATTCAATCTTGGTTTCATGTTATAACAGCAGCAGAACTAAAGAAGTTGGTTCACTCCATGGGAAAGCGCTGTAAGGCCGTAATTAAGGCTAAAGGTTACTCAACTAAGTATTAACTGGTGTGGTAAAAATTTTTGTATATCTCATTTTTTTATGTATATCACCTTTCTTCTTTATAAATGCTCTTCTATTAAAAAACTATTCTTAAATAATATTGCTTTACAATCTTGATTAAATTACCTTTCCAATGATATATAATTTTGTAGTATTGGTAGAAAATAAAGTGGCGTTATTAGACATCAAACCACTAAAATAAACTTTTTTAGAAGGTTTCCACAAGCAGGTATGTTAAAGGTGACGGCAGCACAAATTACGTACATTTTTGTAAGTATGGGACTTTTAGTATTTTTACAGGGACACAAGAAATAATTATTTTCCATTACTGTTATAAAACTGAAATTAATTGAATTGTATATGTTTAAATGTTGAATGTTATAAATTCAGCATCGTTCCAGGAACTACGTAAATTTTCATAAGTAGAGGATTTATAATTCTTTTGGAGGGGCGCAAAGTAGGTTTCACATACGTCATGGTTTATAAATTCAAATCATCTAATGTTAGTTTTAGTACTTTTAAATCACTTTAAAAAGATTAAAAAAAAAAAAAAAAAAAAACATGCGTTGCAGTATTTTGATAAAGTATGATCATTATGGCTGATGATGTGCTTCTTACTTATACCAGTGTTTTATACATAAGAACCACCTTTTTTCTGAAATTAACGCTCGAATTGATGCCATCGCCCCAAAAATGTATTAAAAAAAATTATGCTTAGTTTGGAAGAAAAGACTAAAATAATAGAAGAAGAATGATTTAGCGGGAAAATATGACACCACCAATGTATCGGGAAAAATATTTTATTCATGATTTGAAATAAATGATAATTTAAAAGAATAGATATAATGATATGTAAAGATTTCAACTTCTTTAGCAGGTTTAGCAGGTTTTTTTGCTTGGCCTCCGTTTAAAACCGCCAAATTATGGTCAAAGCATAAAGGTAATTTAGAGGAAAGAACCTAAAAAAATAAAAATAAAAAATAGTGAAAATGATTTTATCAAATAATAATAATAAAAATAATAATAATAACTTTTGGAAATATAAATCGTTATAGTGAAGGGGTGGGGGAGCGAAGACTGACTAGTTTTAGCAGAAAATTTAAAAGAGTTCGAATTATTACAATCCACTGTTCTTTTTGCGTTACCAAATGCTTTATATTCATTAAAGGAGGACGAAACGGAGGTACAGTAGTGGACAAAATTGTGGAAACCCTTTGAAAAAGTTGATTTTAGTGGTTTGATGTCTAGTAACACCACTTCTTTTTGTTCCAATACTATAAAATTATATATCATTGGAAAGGTAATTTAATCAAGATTGTAAAGCAATAACATTTGTTCAATTATCTGTATTATATCGAAAGTTATAGCCAAATAAGCAGAAAAAAGAAGCACAGCTTGCTTACGTTTATAGGAAGTAGCTGTCCTTCGTTTGAATGTAGCCAATGAGCATGAGTGTTAACAGAGCCAATCAGATATCATCTTGTTCTGGAAATGTTTTGGCAATGAGACAACAGGTCACAGGACATTTATCAGTGTGTATTGTAATTGCTACCAAGTTTTTTTTTGTTTTTTTTTTTTTTTTTTTTTGTGCGTGTGTGTGTTTTTTGATTTACTAGTGAGCTTGTAAAACGTAATAAAAAAAATAATCAATATAAAATTAAAGAAATGGCGCAAATTGTTGACTGGTCAACTAGGAAGCGATGTAAAATAGTAACATTTAGTGAACAAGGCTACAGTTATGAAGAAATTAGAAGAATTATTGGGGGAACTTAACCAAAGGAGGCATTTCTAAATTTTTGTAGAGGTGCAAGGAGACTCACAAGGAATCATTCAAAAGGTATCATCTTCAAAAAGTATTGAAAAAATATATGTGATTCTACTCTTCATAAAACACCAGAAAATGAAAAAATTATCGGCTGAAATTAATTACAGCGACCACAAAAAAATATCAAAATTAAGCATATTTGGCGATTTAGCGATGTCAGGTGATACGTTTGCTAGCACCGAGATTGCCGTGTACGAACAGAACCGTGTTTTGCTTTTCCGCCAAGTACTCAAAATCAATCGCCTAGCAGTGTGAAATCGCCAAATATGCTTCATTTTAATAATTTTTTGTGGTCGCTGTAATTAATTTCTGCCGATATTTTTTTTCCTTTTCTGGTGTTTTATGAAGAGTAGAATCACATATATTTTTTTCAATACTTTTTGAAGATGACACCTTTTGAATGTTTCCTTGTCAGTCATTAAAAAACCAGACTGGTAAAGGTAGAAAAAGGTGCACAACAGCAAGTGATGATAGGAGAATTAAAAGATCGTGCCTAGGTGACAGAAAAAAATCATCTCGGTGTACAAGGGGAAATGTTAAAATGCAATGTGACGGTAAGTGCAAGGACTGTTCGGCGCAGACAGCATGAATTTGGTCTAAACGTTAGAATTCCACAAAAAAAAAAAAAACATTTTTGTCTCTGAAACAAAGGTTGAAAAGATTAAACTGGGCTAAAGCTCATGTTAACTGGACAACAGAATAATGGGACAGTGTAATTTGCAGTGATGAGACCAAAATCTCCCTGTTTGGTAGTGATGGCATAAAATACGTATGGAGAAGAATTGGAGAAGATGTCCATCCTGAGTGCTTTACACCTACCGTGAAACACCCAGTTAGTATTATGATTTGGGGTTGTATGACATCAAGAGGGGTGGGTAGAATTGGCGTAATCGATGGGAATATAAATGCCCAAAGATACATAAATGAAATACTTGGGCCCAAGCTGCTGCCTTCTGCACGTGATCTTTTCCAAGATAATGAAGCATTTATATTTCAACAGGATTCAGCTCCATGTCATGTTGCTGGTGTGTGCAAGAAGTGGTTTCAAGATAATCATATTCAACTGATGAAATTGCCCGGGAATAGCCCAGACCTTAACCCAATCGAAAATCTATGGAACTTGTTAGACAAAAGCAACCCAGCAATAAAACCCAATTAACTGAAGCAATAATTCAATCTTGGTTTCATGTTATAACAGCAGCAGAACTAAAGAAGTTGGTTCACTCCATGGGAAAGCGCTGTAAGGCCGTAATTAAGGCTAAAGGTTACTCAACTAAGTATTAACTGGTGTGGTGAAAATTTTTGTATATCTCATTTTTTTATGTATATCACCTTTCTTCTTTATAAATGCTCTTCTATTAAAAAACTATTCTTAAATAATATTGCTTTACAATCTTGATTAAATTACCTTTCCAATGATATATAATTTTGTAGTATTGGCAGAAAATAAAGTGGCGTTATTAGACATCAAACCACTAAAATAAACTTTTTTAGAAGGTTTCCACAATTTTGTCCACTACTGTACATATGTTTCAGAATTATGCTACAGCATGACGTTATTTGAAATGACGCAAATTAATTATTATGCACTGGGTTTCAAAATGATTCGAAAACATTTAATTTTGTGATATCATGGCAAAAAATCATAAATAATTAAAATAGAAAATGCCATTATGGTGACAAGTACAATAATCTTATGTTATACTTAATGATGAAATTAATATCAAACTTTAAATTCCCTGAAAATGTAATATATATATATATATATATATATATATATATATATATATATATATGTATATATATATATATATATATATATATGTGTGTGTGTGTGTGTGTGTGTGTGTTGCAAAATAAGAACTCTTATCAAAATTACCCCATTAAATAAGAGCATCTAAGACAGTACAGAAACATCGAATGTTACTTTGAGAAAAAGAAGCAAAAATATGCAAACCAATTTAGCGTATAACATTATTTCTCAGACTTAAAAATTTTCAAATATGACTTAAAAGTTAGTTCCAGGTTCCAAGAATATGGGTCGTAACACTTACACGTTGTGCTCATTGTCAGTCCCTCAAATTGACAGTAGACTTTTCTTTTCAGCGGCATTCATCCGTAAGATTGACAGTAAACTTTTTGTTCTGCCGATATTGGTGCCAGTTCCTGCAGGGCATGAGTGGCAGCTGTTCCTCCCCCCCCCCATAGGCTACACAGAAATTTTGTTAAGTAAATGTCAAAAGGTAAAATGTGATGTCAATCTCTTTTTTTTTTTTTTTTTTTATTAATTATCAAAGCCCTTTCCTCCCCCTCAGCATATCGCCTCCTTTCAAGCGAAACAACAACAAAAACATATATATACATATATATATATAAGATAAAAAAATGAATTGCATTATTAAAAAAAATAAATAAATAAATAAATAAATATTTGTCGCCTATTGTTTTTCAGAGAAATTCATAATCGACATTATTCATAAATGTCAACGGTTATGTAATAGCTACTTATTTATGTGACTGGTATAGGCTGATACAGCAGTAAACAAAAATGTTGAGCTCTAAAGTTTTCTTATTCAGAGGCACTTATAACCTGCAATAATGCACAGTGAATGAAAACTTCATGTCCGAATGACGTGACGTTTTGACTCTAAAGAATCTCGAGTGCAAACTCTCTCCAAACAATCTATATGGATTGATAAAAGGGGCAGTAGTGGTGCAGGGGACACTTACGGTTATGGGCGGAGTTCAGGCTATTGAAGGACATACACAGTATCTGAAGGCGTGTTGAGAAAGGAGAGTAAAACACTTTACTCTTTTATTTAGGTAGTGCTACAATATTTTCAACCGCGGAGATGGGTCACAGTATAGTCACAGGAATAAGCAACATGACGACCTTTTATGCCACTGCAAGAGGACCCTTAAAAAAAGCTTACCCCAGGGCCACATGTAGTCTCAGTTGGGCCCTGATTGGTTCACGAAACTAATGATCTGCACATTTGTCAAGGTTATAAAATAAGATCACTGGAACGTTTGATGTAAAAGACCAAAATATATATTTTGTTTTTCTTTCGAGTGCTACATTATTGATCGTTTCATATACAAAGGCGTAAATAAAGCACAATGCAAAGTAAAATTTTTAGTTAAGTCTTTTCATCTCGCTAAAAACTTCATTTCACCCATAAATTCTCAGCTGTATGTTGGTAGTAGTTTTACATTTACGAATCAGAGGGTTTTATGACATCAAGATAGCACATTATTGGTTAATAGATTATTCATTTAGAATATTCGTATTTTAGTTCTTAAGTAATTGAACTTTTTAAAAATTACTTTCTCTTTCTTCAGACAAATATTCGCAGAAAACAGAATAAGTGTGGGAATTTGAAAACAGGAATTCTTGACCCCGTTCCCTATCCTTTTGGGAGCCCTCTTTTATTTTGAAAGAAAACCATTCCCAAGCCTTTTTCTGATAATAAGGTCTCAGAATACTACTTGACCGATTATTGAATTATACATGACATGTTATAGTTCTTTTTTGCTATCTAAAATAAAATATAAATCATCTGCTAAATTTAAAGCAAAAGTTAATGTTAATAAATGACTAAAAAAGGAAGTGCATAATTATATGTTACATTCATCTTAAATATAAAATTATTGTTTAATTTTAGGCAATTTGGAGTCGATTTTTGCCATCTTGCAACCATCTGATGAAGTTATTGAAGGATAAGACTGTTGGCGATATAGTACATGTTAGCGCAAACTTCGGACAACTGCTCTCGAAGAAAGATAGTGTTATCAAGCAATCTGAAGGGGGTGGAACTCTGCAGGATGTAGGAATTTACACTCTGAATGTAGTCAGTATTGTTTATGGAGGAGAGAAACCAAAAGCAATTGCAACTGTTGGAAATTTAAATGATGATGGTAAAGCATTAATTTTCTTATTATTACAGTATAGTTTTTTATTATTATTATTATTTTACAGTATAGTTTCTTATTCGTTTTGAGTAAAATTTGAGCAATGCAGAAAATAAATGTAATGCAATCAATCACGTTTATAACAAAAATAACAGATTTTTAACAAATCAGGACCATGCTTAGAAAATGGTAAGCAGAGTGTGGTGAGGGTGCCTTTACATTAACTGCACTGCGTAAACTGAATTGGCTTATCAAGAACATTTTCGCTATGATCAGCCTTTTTTAAAATAGCGCATATATCCACGTAAAGAAACTTTCTTTTCCACTCCATTAAAAATAATAGAGGAATAGGTTTTTGCGTAAGAAAGAAACGAATGATGTAACGAAAAAGAATTGGGAAATTTAGCATATCCTATTACCTTGAAAACTGATGATGGGAGAATCCCAAATGGTGGCCTGAGTAGTCAGTCAGTTTTTTTTTTTTTTTTTTCTTTTTTTTTTTTTTTACATAGTGTATGGAATTCTTCTAAGTATTAATTTTCAGTTGACATGAAAAGTTACAGAAGTGAGTTTATACTGGTTGAAAGGATTCGTATAATAAATTTATATTGTATGAACAATGAATCATCAGCACAAGCATTGGGAAAATATAGAACTACAAAGACAATGAAAGAAGACCATGGTCCAATCACTAGAAAAGTATTCTGAATTTTAATGAAATGGTTTGAAGAAACCGGATACTTGAGGATCGTTCTGGCCGAAGTTGTCACCAGAAGAGCCTGCACCATCAGAATAGCAACGGAAATGGAATATCTCATAACGCAATCCTCCAGCGCTATATTCAGTATACGAAGGTTTCAAGAATAACAGGAGTAACAGTGACCCGTACTTGAGTATTTCGAGTTGTGCCCCAGGTCTTAAATTTATACCCATACAAAATAAGATCTTTATTTACAGGAACTACAATTTATCGATATTCAAAAGTAGGAAAATTTGGCTGAATGAGCAGAACGAAAGATTGGCGAAATAAATTGAAAATCCATTGTGGATCATAAGGGATTTTAAATTTTTTTAGGCAGATGAAGTACATTTTTATTCTATAGGATGTGTTAATACTCATAACTGTCGGATATGTGCTCGAGAAAATCTGCATACATACGTTGAAACTGAGACTCTCCGTATGGTACAGGAGCACCACATCAATAATTATTTGTCCTTATTTCTTCGAAGGACAACACAAAACTGGTGCTGGAAGACACACCGTAATAGGTGACAGTTATTTAAAAATGTTACAAGATTATGTATTACATTGTACCATTTTTGCATAAAAACATCTCCTAGTAAACATTCCTTTTATGAAATATGGAGCCTTTCTACATTTCACTGCACGTGTAAAGAAATTTTTCGGCTGCATTTTTGGCCAAGATAGAATAAGGAGCCAATTTTTAAGTAATGCATGGACTCCAAGATCTCCAGACTTGACCTCCGCATTTTTGGTTATTGGGATATCTAAAATCTTGGGTAAACATTGGGAGCCTATCTCTGGATCTGAAACGAAAGCTGCTTTATGATGTGAGATTACTACTGTGGATGCTTATATATTGCATGCAAGTTGTCCCCCCAACTGCAAATTATTACTACATCTGAGGGTCAACAATGAAACATTTGTAGATTTTTTTTTTTAGATTTTTTGAAAATTTGATGCATAATGTTGATATTTTCCATGACTTTTAATCGTTAAAAAAATAAACTTATTTTTGTTTTAGCTAATCTGAAATCTGGATCGTCTTACAATTTCTAAGTTGCAAACCGCAGTCCAATATATTGATTAGCTTCTTTTAACGATATTTTAAAATCCTGGTGAATTCATAAGACAACCATTATGTAGAATACTTCCATTAAAAACAATAAGATTTGTTAATAAATTTAATAATAATAAAAAAAAGTATGTTTATATATTAATATTAAAAACACTGGGTCCGTTTGAACTGCATTTGGTAATATATTCGAAAATGAATGTTCATTTCCTCCATTCGAAATGAACGCAGCAGCACGGTTAAAATCTTGGAGGAATAATAGAAAGGAATTGGCATATGACGTTTACGCATATTAAATGAACTTAAATCTCGTCTATTGAAAATGGCTGCCACAACATAAGTACTGCCACCGGAGCCTTATTGAGTCTACCAAAACACTAGCTACACTTTTTAAAAAATGCAATTTTGTTGCCAAAAATTCTGTGTGAAAATTACAGAATTTTCTGTAATTTGAGAAAAAGTCATAAATTGTGAAAAAATTACGTTCACAAAACTTATTTTTTTTGTAACTATCACAAAATTCTGTAGAAATACAAAGCGATTGTGCATGCGTGGAACGAGAATCTACTCCTTATCCGTGGCTTGCTGCAGTTATATAAATGACTGTAAAGGCGCGTTGAAATCATTTTATCGTCCTCTGTCTGAGGTAAACGTTTTATTGGTGGTCAATATGCCTCGTCAAAAGCGAAAGGTGTCATACCAACAAATAACGGAGTTAGTACGAGGTCGCATCGTTGGTATGCGAGAGAGTGTATTTTCGTATCGAGAAATCGTTGACTGCACGCAGTGTAATGCCACAACAGTGATGAGTTGTTTCGAAGAAATGGAAAAGAAGAATCAAACAAACTGAAAACCTAGCAGTAGGGCACGTTTTAGAACAACGGCATAAGACGATAGACACCTCATCCGCATGGCTGTGAGGGACTGAACAGCGTCCTGTCGTGTGTCAGCACTGAACTGTGTATAAGGGTTACTCTACCCAGGATTCCCCTCTCGCTGAATCGCAGACGTTTCCGACTTCATTGGGCTTAGCAACACAGCACGTAGCGTGCCCAGTTGTAACAAATTGTTTCCTCCGAGGAATCTCGCTACAAACTGAAATACAATGATGGAAGAGTACGCGTCAGACGTTAAAGGTGGGAGAGTCTGTTTCCACGACGTCTTATCGAGCGTCATACTGCACAATCGCCTAGCACCATGGTGTGGGGAGCTATTGGATATAATTGTCGATCCCATTTAGTGTCCATTGCGGGCAACATCAACAGTGATCGCTACAAAAGGGAAATTTTGGAGTCAGAGGTCTTTCCCCTTTTTCGACGCATTTCAGGTGCTGTATTTCAGCAAGATAATGCCCCTACACATGTTTCTCAGACTGCAGAAGCCTTCTTCTGTGCACAACAGATTTCGTCTTTTTCCATGGCCTGCTTATTTCTCGGATATACCGTCCATCGAGCATGTCTAGGATTTCATTGGTCGGCGACTCGCTCGTACAACTGGTGGGTGCACAGTAAGATCTGGCGTGAAGTCAAAGCCATCTGGCATGCCATTCACCAGGATTACATTTACAATCTGTATGATTCAATGTCATAGCGTGTACAGGCTCTCATCGTTCAGCGTGGCGGACACACAAAGTACTAATTTCAGACCTTCTTTATGTTTCTTTCTGTTTCTTTCTTTCTTTTTTTTTTTTTTTTTTTTTTTTTTTGTCTTGCATATTCGATTGTTTATTTGTACCACTACCAGTAATGTGTGGAATAAATTTCATTAATTTCTGAAAATCATTTCATCGTTTTGCAAAAATGAGTGTATAATGTACGAATAAGCTTCGAAGTGATTAGGGAACCGTTACCGTTTGTATTTAGCAAACGATATTGAACAAAAAATTCCCTGAATTTCATTACGAGGGAAATTAAATAGGACCTGCAAAGGGTTAAATTGTATTGTAAGGAACACTTATATAAAAAAAAAAAACACTGCTCTATCAAAAATAGTGTATATTTCCGTAATTATTATTTTCTTTCTTAATAAATCTAAAACCGCTATATCTCTCATTAATCTTTTGTTTTGATAATAGGAATGGATATTGCGGTGACTGCTAGCCTGTTATACAACAACAATCGTACAGCTCAAGTGACTACAAGTGCAATTGCAGAACTACCAAATGATCTAGTAATAACAGGCACAAAAGGACATATAAAAGTAATGTTTAAATTTTATAAAATATATTTTTAGATGTTTTTCAGTCATGTTTAAAATGTTCAAGTACAATTCAGGACTTTTCAGTTAAACATAAATCTATAAGGAAAAGGTACGTGTAAATTCGCAGTCAAGTTATGGGTAGAATGGCAAAACATTTGTGTTTTGAACAATTCAGTTTGATCTTTTGCCCCTCAAGAGTGACAAAGATTGATTGATAGAGCGTTTGTTTGTAAACATACCCTTTTCTTATATAGATGATTTTTGAGAAACAGTGACTTTGAATTTAATCCCTTAATATTGATCTTAAACATGCAGTATATCACTAAATTCCTGATTAAATCTTAACTTTAGAACACTGACACATTTTACTGTAGCAACGCTTGTCGTTTTTCGCCCTTATCAGCCTAGACATGTCTTAATAGTTTTTCTTAAAAAGAAAAAAAAATCAAAAACGTATAATCAAGAAACAGCATGTTTAAAACATGCTCTAATTCAGCCGATAGCTTTTCTGTCGGAAGCACGCAAACATTTTCTGTTACTATGGTAAAAAAATGACGTACCGCCTGGTACATAAGTTATCTTGTAATGCAACGGTGCAGTCTATCTCGATTAAGGACTTGCCTTAAGCTGCTATCACACGAAAGAACATATATTCTGAAGTTTAATCAGTTGAATCTCAAACCTATCGAACAACTTTCTTGTGCTCAGTCGAAGGTTATTTTTCAGCATAAACGAAATCCACAAATGTAAACAACGAGTGCAACATTTGGCGAAAGTTCCCCTTTCGGAGGTTTGAAAGGAATGAGGATAGGTGATACTCTAAAATCGCGATTCTCTGATTGGTGGACTTTACATTCTAAAGACTAGCATATGTGATTTTAACAGTCGAAAATGCGTGATTGAAGAATACACGTGCGGCAAACAAAAGGTAGCTTTTCACCGGTTTACCGCATTAAAAACCTGTTTATTAGTTACTATGTGCTAATGCCGTTTATGCGGAAATTCGTGTGATAGCGGCTTTAGAGGACAGTTCGGTTCTGCAAGAAGTACTCAAAAATAATGAATTTAAGTTATTGCAACAATAATCCATTAGTCAAGGTCTCAGAGTGTCAGAGACTGATTCCAGGCCAACGCCTCGCATGGATCCCGTGCTTCAGTAACCAGGACACCAGAGATTTTTGAGCCCAATATTCGAACCCAATATGCTTCACGAAATCTTTTTTTTAACTGCAGTTGTAGGTGAGGCGAAAACTTTTAATAAATAAATATAATGTACATCTTTTTAACGTATATTATAGAAGTGTATAGTGTAAATTACACTTTATATGTTGAGTAGAGAAATACTCATTTATGTTAATAGATTATATGTATTCATACTTGAATTAACTTCTGCAAGACTTGAGAAACCTCCTCGTTCTACAGTGTCCTCATCATTTTTTATCAAGTTAAGGTCCCTCTTTTGAGACAAAATTTTCATCCGAAGCTCCTTCTTTGAGATCCATATCAGTATCTGATTCTCAAATTCCACTTATGACCGAGATCAATATGTAGACCTTTACAATGCTCTCTGCCCTTAGTATTTCCTAAACTGTTAAAAATAATAGTTCTATGTTTCACCCTAGAAAAGATGCAAACTTGAAAAATTTAGCTGCAACCAACTTTTTAAGAAATTTGTTGCTCTATGTTTCGCCATTGTATTACTGCTGTTTCAACAGTAAGCATCATTTTATTGGTGTTTATGTTTCAAATAACACTACAAAAATGGCGAAACACATAGCACAAAATTTTTTAAAATTTTGGTTACAACTAAAATGTCTAATTTGAAGTTTTTCTAGTGTGAAACATTAAACTATTATTTTTAACAGTGTACCGCGCGATGCTTTGTTGTTCCGAATCTTCTTTGTGTCCCCTATTAATCCAAGAAATTTGTCGCACTGGTTGTGGATCCCCCTATATATTAATTTAGAGAAATCTTTCAGTAATATAGTATTGAAATTTTATGTTAATGGAATATATTCTTTGCTAATGTATGTTATCTTTCAGTCTTTCATATTTGATAAATCTAAATTATATGAAAACTAACTCATATGGCTTTTAATTCAGATTCCGAAAAACATGTGGTGTGCTACCAGTATCCAGACTGACAGCGAAATTTTCGACTTTCCGTTACCCGATATCATAATGCCATGCAATTTCATTAACAGTTCTGGTTTAAGATATGAAGCAATGGAAGTGAGGAAATGTTTGAAAGAAGGTAAGTTTACTTACAATAATAAATACTGCGCTGCAAAAAAAAAAAAAAAAAAAAAAGAAAAAGAAAAAGAAAGAAAAAGAAAAAGAAAGAAATTTAAGGCTTGATACCATTTTTTCTGATTCTTACGCATAACAACTATGTCAAATGTCCTCCTGAATCCACACATGTCCCCCTTTTTGACAATCAACCACCGATTTCTCGTGACTCTCCCAATTTTTATCTCTGTTCGGTAATTTTATGGCCATGAATTTGATTTGGAGAATGGAAAAGAATTATTTTAACACTTAACAATAAAGATAAATGCATAACGTATTATAAATAATAATAATAATAATTGATTAAAAAAATCTAATAAATGTAATAAATAATTTTAGTGGCAATGGGCGTCCTATTCGGATTCAGGTGGTCATTTTACATAAGAATTTGCAAAAATGATGTTGGAGATGATTTTCATGCAGAGCAGCGTAAATTAGTGAATCTTCAGATCGGAACACTCAACATATTTTTCGTACATTATTCACTATTAAGCAATTCACTTTTTTTTTTTTTTTTTTAATAAGATTAACTAGTTTGATATTGAAACATATTTGCTTTTTTCATTCAGTATGAGAATAAAACTTCCGGAAACTTACATACACTAGTATACAAAGTAGTATACATACGCACAAAGTATAGGATTCGTTTGAGTGAACAAATAATATGAATGATTTTGTATTTTTAATAAATAGCATTTGAAATCAACCGGGAAAGAGCTGTAATTAATGGAAAAAATACAATATATATATATATATATATATATATATGTATATATATATTTATTTATTTATTTATTTAATTTCACATTTAAATACAAAAAAAAAAAAAAAGGCTACATATGTTTTGCACAAATTTATCAGTATATGCAAAAATATAAATATTATTCGTTACTCCTACCTTGTTTCTATCCGAAACAATTTTTCCTGTATATTTTTATTACTTTTTATATAAATAATCCTAATTCGTAACACCCGTCGAAATGAAATTATACTCAGATAGCGAGCCAATAATTAAAATTGTCACAGATACAGAAATAATATGTCAAAAGTTCTAACTGCGTTCGGAAACGATAAAATAGTTTTGTTAAAAAAAAAAAAAAAAAAAAAAAACTATGAAAAGGTTGCTACATAAAGAGAAATAGGATTTTAAACATATGATGCAGATCTACATCGCTATGCGTCTAAGTATTAATTTTACGAACACTATTTTCTGAAGAAAACGTGTACCCTTGCTTCTAAGCAACGTAATAATGTATGTTAATTCCATTGCGTTAATTGTTACAGACAGTTTGCACTCTTGTTTTTAGGAAACTTTAAAATGCCTGTTAATTTTATTGTGTTGAATACCGTCCTGTCACGTTAATCAGATTTCATTAAAAAGAAATACGATCAATAGACCATACTATACCGACATTTTATTGTTTGTTGATTCACAAACCGCAAGCAAAACAACGTATGCTGTTTCGGAAGTCTCTCCACCAGGGGTCGCTGTGTGTCAAGACATGGCTATACATGTACTGTTTTTAGACAGAGTGTGTGGCAGGCAATGGAATGGAATGGAAGGGTCTAAATAGGAGACCCTAAATATGTTAACTTTTAGTTTTTGTATATAGTTGTAAATTACGTGTAAATAAGTCATTAAATCTTGTTAGTCGAGAAAGGTTACTGTATTTATTTACTTCAATGATCTTTAAGAGAGAATAATGATTAGTAGAACAGACAGTATTTACTGCTACACCAAGTAGCTCTTTAGAAATTAATTATTCAACATTACTGTCATCTGGTTGGCGAATGTAAATTGGATCAGGCCATAAGTGAACGGGTTCAGACAACCAAGGAGGGCCCGTCCACCAAAAGTAACTCGAAATAAATTATTTTTCGCTGATTCTCCCTTAGTAGTGAGATCTGCAGGGTTCTCTGATCCACTACAAAAATTCCAGCATTCAGGAAGGGAAAGTGATTGCACTTGAGCCACTCTGTTGGCTACAAATGTTTTCCAAACTTTGGATGAATTTTTCACCCAATGAAGAACAATTTTTGAGTCACTCCAGAAATATATTTTTTGAGTAATGGCTGGAAAAATGCTCTGAATATAATTTCCTAAACGAGCACCTACAAGTGCTGCCATTAATTCTAATCTGGCTAAAGATAAACTTTTTAAAGGAGCAACTTTACTTTTTGAAATCACAAAACCACAGAATTTTTATTGTCATTTCAATTGATCCGATACAATTTCCTTACACTGATCAAAAATTTCAGGATTTTTATTCAATTTAAATTTTAATGAATTGAAACGTTTGCTCGCGACCTCATAATTAGAGTCCAATTTTAACGGGGTCCTGTATTATCTTTCCACATTAATCTACATACATACCGTTCCCCATTAAATTTTAAAGAATACTCAAAATCCTTAATTAACTGTTTATCCTTTTCCGATAGATTTTTGGTTTTATTCGGAAATTCCTCAATTTCCCAAAATAATCTTAAATCATTTAAAATAGCATTATTTACAATAATTATGTTTTCAGAACAACTACTTTCAATATCGTTAGATCCAATAATTAGCCATCCAAATGCACTATTCAAAGCTGACAAGTGTTTATTTATAGGTACCCTTTCCCCATAAATTAATTCCCAACAAACATCGGCCCCCAAGAGGATGTTAATATTGTTATCCGAGCTATCTGAATCAGCCAACTTCAAATTCCGTTTCCGCATTAAATCTTTTATTTTTGAATCAGGATATTTCACAGTAGCGCCCATTATAGTGCGAGAAACAAATAATTCCTGCGTAAAAGAAGAATTTGTACTTTCCAGTGTTACTTCAACAACTCGATAAATTTTATCCGTTGGACATTTCATTCCAAAAGAATAAACTGATAAAGTTTCATTACGAATGGTTTTTAATTTTAAATCACTCGCTAATTTTTCACTAATAAATGATCTCGAACTTCCACAATCAAACATTAATCTTGATAAGCAAGATTTATTTTCCGATTTAGCAATAACAGTGCAAGTTTGCAATTTGTTGATATGAGTACAGATTCATTTTTATTAGGTTTAAGACGTTTTATTTCTCGTAGAGGGTTATGTTCAGTTATATATTCTGATAATGCTAAAGCCTTTAAAAGGGCAGACGGTGAACTGAAAAAATTATTGAGTGAAATTGATAACCCTGAGGTAAAAAACTTGTTTGCCTCTAAAGGTATAGAATGGAAATTTATCGTTGAAAGGAGTCCTTGGTGGGGAGGCTTCTGGGAAAGGCAGATACGTACAATTAAAACTTGTTTAAAGAAAATTATTGGTAAATCTTCTCTTTTTCTTAAAGAATTAGAAACAGTTTTTCTAGAAATTGAGGCAATGATTAATTCTAGACCTATTACATATCTGTATAGTGAGCCATCAGAACCTTCCCCACTCACTCCTTCTCACTTTCTAGTTCGAAAAAGATTAATTTCTTTACCTGTAACTAAGGTTAAAAAAGACGAATTAATTGTAAGCAGAAATTCTTTGGTAAAAAGATATAAATATCATCAAACTCTTTTAACTCATTTTTGGAACAGGTGGAGAAAAGAGTATTTGCTTAATCTTAGATCTGCTTATATATCTCCACAACCAGGTAAGATTTCATCATTCAAGGTAAATGATGTGGTTTTAATTAATGATGAGCGCTATCCTAGAAACATATGGATGATGGGTAGAATTTTAAATGTATATCCAGGACGAGATGGTAAAATTCGTTCTCTTCTCATCAAAACCCCTAAAGGTAACATTAAGCGCTCAGTTCAACTTGTATATAATTTAGAAATTAATCCTTAATAATAAACTGAATAAGTAAAAATTGTTATCTTATGTATAATGTTGATTATTATTTATGTATATATTGCTATTTGATTACTGAAAATTTTATTTAGATGGTTTGAATATTATTTGTAAATTTCTGTTAATGCTTAACATTATATTTTTCTTATTTTTAACTGATAGTAATTTAGATGTTCAAATTATTTTTCAATATGTGGATTTAATAATTGATTATGTTATGATTGTAATTTTTTTGGAAATTGATGGTGAACTCATGTGAGTTCGGTGGGGAGTGTTACGGAATTCTCTCCACCAGGGGTCGCTGTGTGTCAAGACACAGCTATACATGTACTGTTTTAAGACAGAGTGTGTGGCAGGCAATGGAATGGAATGGAAGGGTCTAAATAGGAGACCCTAAATATGTCAACTTTTAGTTTTTGTATATAGTTGTAAATTACTTGTAAATAAGTCATTAAATCTTGTTAGTTAAGAAAGACGGAATGTTATTTTGCAAGTGACATATTTCAACCACTGAATCATCGGTCAAATATGCAGAAAAAGTTACACAGAAATTACATTAAACTAAAAATTATATAAACACTTATTTCTACAAAAATTTTGTACCTTTGCTTCTAAGCAACGTAATAATGCATGTTTTTCATTGGATTGAAAAAAACTCACCATTTACTTGCAGGAAATTCCCTATCATTATCGAGTCCGGTTAAAAATAAAAACTGAACTTTAATTCCTATTTAGATCCTATTATTCCACCCCTTTAAAAATCCCAAATCATTGCGAGCTTTTGCATATTAAACCCTAATACCTAAAGTTATCAGAGAAATTTCAGGATCTATAAATTTCCATCAAAATGGATTTTTTTACTGAATTAACTGCGCAAGATAAAACTAAAATCTAAGTATACATGATAGTAAAACATAACCTCTTAAGTTGAGGTTAATAAAAAATAAAAAAATAAAAAAATAAATAAAGATCGTGTAAATTCTAGTTATTTAGAAGCATTAAAAGCTAAAAAACTACTCTTTAAATTACGCCATTATTTATTAAAGTCAAATTTACAATATTTAAAAACCAATGAAATATTTAAAATATTTTTAAATATTGTAAATTTGGTTTTAATAAATAATGACGTGATTTAAAGTGTGCTATATTAGCTTTTAATGCTTCTTAATGACAAGAATTTAACTAGCTATTTTTTTATGTAACAGGTTATATTTTACTATTTACAAATATTTTCTTTAAGTAAAGATAAAGATATTCACTTTATTTATATTTTGATTGCAGTATAAAATTTTCCAAGTTTTTTAAAAATTTATATGAAAGTAGCATAAATTTCTAAAAAAGCTCGGCATGGTATAAATAAAAAAGCAGACTTTATTACTATTATTATTTATTTTATTTTATGAGCTATTGTTACTCAAATCCCCCCCCCCTAAAAAATGTATCGTTCCTATACTTGCTACAGTTAAAGACATTCTCTTTAAGGTACAGGTTTATCACAAATACTATTTCTTTACATGATTTGTTACCGACACACCTAGAGTTAATTACTAGTAATTTACCACTAATTACTAGTAAACCAAATCCTTGATTAAAAAAAAAAAAAAAAGAGGGCGATCCTATGTTTCGCATCTTTAAAATTACAGAATACTTTATCAAGTTAAAATGTATTAAAAAAAAAAAAAAAAAAAAAGTTTGTAAACCTTGTTAAATTTTTAACAAGTGTGTACAAAAATGCAGACAATTACTACATCGTTCTATTGTTTATATGGCCATTTAATTTGTTACTATGAAAAAAATTTGATTTTACAATTTGAAGTTAAATCCCGTAGAATTTTTAATTGAAATTATAAATTTCGATACCTTTTAAGTACACAACTTTTTTTTACTTTTGTTTTCTAGGTAAACTTGAAAGTTCAGTGATGCCATTAAAAGATTCTTTAATGTTAGTAGAAATCATGGATGAAATACGGCGACAAATCGGAGTTCTCTTCGATGAAGACTGAGAATATAATCTTAAATATTTACCTCTTCCATAATACGTTAGAGGTTTTCATAGCTTTAAAAGAATGTAATTTTATTTTATTTCATTTTCCAGATATAAATCATTTGTTAAACTTTCGATATTTAAATAAACATTTTTTTCGATTAAAAATATTTATATATATCTTATTATTTTTGTCTGTTTAAGCGAATTAATTTTTATTTGCGTATTTATTTCACAGCTTTGACCCCTATAGTTACAACGACTTTTGTCTCGATTGATCCATATTACATAGTTTCAAAATAACAATTCACAATTTCTTATATATATTTCACGCACATAATGGACACCACAAACATTCATCCCTGTATCGGGTGGGCCGCGGTAGCCCAGTCGGTAGAGCTCCGGCCTCGTAATTGGAAGATTGCGGGTTCGGTACTCGAGCCGGACGAAGACCGTCGTGTACACTAATGGTGGCTGGTGCACGTAAAATCTGTCGTGGCCGCAATGTCCTCCATGTTCCCATTAAAAATTATACCTCTGGGGTGTCACCGAAGCGGGAGAGCCATCCCTTCCGTGGGGGATTAAAACTGTGATGGCATGTCTCCGGACCACCTCTAGCGGTGTGTACCAGACCGTCGCCAATTGCCCATCTGCGCAGCACTAGTGCGACGTAAAACCCAATCAAACAACCCTGTATCAGGATTCGAACCTAGGATGGGAGTAAATTTGCAAGGCTTTCAAAACACCCGGTTTTTTCCCGGAAATAAACCGTTTTTTTTTTTTTTTCTCTGGGAATTTAAGACAAAATTGGGAATGTAAAAATTTCCCCAAAACTGGGAATTTTGAAATTAGGAATATTTTTATAACTTTTGTTAATTATTTAGCATCCGATCTTTAAATTAACTTCAACTTTAATTCCTGCATAGATTTCCTTTTCGTTTCCCTTTAACGCTAATTCGAGCATCCTCGCTGTTTATTCCGAAAACGAAGAAAATAATTAATTATAATTAATGTGTCACTAACACTAACAGTAAGTTTCTCTCATTATTCATTAACATTATTTTGTTATGTTCTTGAGATATCATTTCTACTCTTTATGAGAATCAATAACATTTAATTTTTTTAATTCATAATTCGTTTATGAATGTTCTATGAAACAATTAGAGAATTGGATTTAAGATTTTAGGAAACAAACCCAACTAAATTTATATTTCATTAAACTCATATGAAGTATTTAAGAAATTAGTTCGTTACCTGATAATTTTTAAATTTTTTCTCTTCTTCTTCTTTTTTCTTTTCTTTCTTTCATTTTTCTTTTTTCTTTTTTTTTCGATTACAAATAATAATAATAATAATAATTCTTAAATCTAATCTGTTTTAGGGAAATATATAAATAATTCGAAAATTATCCCCACCTGCTGTGTTAGAAATGCAGAAACTTTTTTTTTTTTTTTTTTTTTTATTTATTATTATTTTTTTTTAATGCATTAAAATCAGAAAAACAAAATTTGTATAAATTTTCAACAAAAAATTTTCATTGTAGGAAATTTAATATGAATTTTTTACAAACTCTAATTAGAAATATTTATGAAAATAACTTTTAAAAGTAACTATACAACTGTAGTAATTGCATAAAGTGTCATCCCTTTTTTTTTTAAACCACTTCATTATTTTAAATAATTCTTTAAAAATAGAAATTTTTAAAGGATTTTTCAAACCTTGATTATTTCTCTTCTCAAACTATTACATGATTATATACACTGGTTTCCTTAATTCTTCAGCTTGTATAATATGGAAATTGTATCCAACTTTGTACCGATACATTTATCTTATGTTCTAATTTAATAAAGAAAGCTTAAGTTTCTTTTCAAATTTTGATTTGGCTGCAGCTCTGAAAAATTGAAAATAAAATGATAAATTAATGTTATAAGCTTATCAGTATATCAAAGTCCTTAAAATTACCATTTATATCAAGTAAACAACTTTCTATTTGCTTTAGAGATTTCTAATTTGTTTTTTCCCCGCAAAATTCCCAAAGTTCCCAGTTTTTTTCCCCAAAACTCCTGGATTTTTCCCATTTAAATTCCCGGAGTTTTTGCCTCTTTTACACAGAACTGATATTTTAAAGTAATAAGTACAAAACTTTGAATAAAGACCATAAAATGCAATAAACATGCAACAATTGTTTTGGGTTGAAAGAAAATACTACTCTTCGTCAGGCGAACAAAGTAGGCACGAGTGCTGCAATAAAAGCGGCATGTATATACACACAAAAAAGTGTAGCTATTAAAAATGTGTTGTAATCTCCAAAGAGTGAAAATATCATAAAATAAAACAAAATTATCTAATAGATGAAAAAACAAGTTGTCTCTGACAGCCAGAAATTTTTTTACTCCTACATTATAATTTGACAAAATTCAAATACAATAACTGGTTTTTGATAAACTGTCTTATATACTTAATTTTTTCAGTTAATTTGTACTTAACCTGACCGATTGTAAGTAAATGTAGTTTTATATGCTGTCACAATTTCCCCTTATTCATTAAACTATAATAAATGATTATTTTTAAATATATTACATTTTAATGCAGGCTATTTTAATTTAGGTTAGAAATTAAAATAGAAATTTTATTCGACAAGTATTTTTTACTTATTTAATACCATAACATTGATGAGTAATAAATTAAAAAAGGGAAACAGTTTATTTTTTTATACTAAACATTTTTACCAATTTCAATATTTTAATTTAAAATTTAACTCGGCTATTCGGTTTTCGAATAGTCGGTGTCACCAGCCGAATAGGCCGAATATCGAATTTTAACAGACTATTCGGAGCAACTAGTTATGATACCAGATTTTCAACTAGTAGTCTGATTTTTAAGTGGCCTTCACCAGGAAATAAAATAGCAAAGCAAGTTGCTCACTTTATTAATCTAACATAAATTCACTGTCCAACTTTTGTGCAAAACAGTTCAGTATTTCCAAAGTTATTGTAAGGAAAATTTTTTAGGTAGAAATCTTAGAGTACACCTAATACTGCTTTGTTAAATAAATCCTTGTCAAGTAATGTTCTCAGTGACAAAGAAGATGACTCGGCAAGGATTTGTTTAACAAAGCAGTATTAAGTGTACTTTTTTTATGTAAGAATTATTGCTAGCGTTTTAATAATTTTGCTGCCGACTGTAAATTAACTGTCCAACTTTGGTTCGAATTGATTCAGTGTTTCAAAAGTTATCTAGATAATAAATTTTCAAGTGGTAACCTGATTTCAAGTGCCCCGCTACAGTCAGCAGCAAAATTATTTAAGCCCACATCCACATTATATATATATATATATATACTTTAGTTTGATCGCTAATTTTTATCATCAGTTTACTTTTCTATAAGCTGCATAAGACTAAGATAATGTCTCGACAAATATTTATTTAACAAAACAGTATTAAATGCTCATTTTAAAATAGGAATTATTGCTAGTGCTTCAATAATTTTGTTGCCGACTGTATGGATTATATTTTCTAAGCCGGCCTGGTGGCTTGGTCGGCAGGGCGCCGCCTTCTGAGTTTCCGGGTTCCCAGTTCAAATCTCGGTGCGAGCATGGATGTTTGTGCTGTCCTGTGTCTTCGACAATATTGTGTGCACGTATTTCTGTGAATTTCTATAAAAATATGGAGCAATCGATACGAAAGTCAATGTAACTATAGGTCTCAATAAATGTCAAATGTAGACTTTATAAATAAATAAATAAACAAACATATCGGTAGATAATTTCTTTGAAACCGTAACTATCTCATTTCGATATACTGAAAAAGAGTTTATACTCTAACTATTGATTTTTTTACAAAACATTTTCAAGAAATTATTGTGGCTGTTAAATGGCAGTCTTTTATACAAGAAAATCCAATAACTAGTGATGAAATTTTCATTAAAACTTTTGTTGGTAATAAGAAATAAGTATAATAATTTGCTTCGCTTTTACTGGAATAAAATTCATTCATATGGTATATAAGGATGAATGCAAGAATAAGCTTAAATTCATACATTTATCTTCATTCTATGAGAAATGAGATATGCAATATTTTTAAACAGAATGTTAAAACTCTTGGTATAAATTATAAAGACAACAATACATACAAAAGACTATACAAAATCTATTCATGTGGTGATGCACTATTATTCACTTTCTGACTTTGAACAAGTACATGTTTATTAAAAGATGAAAAATCTGCTGGGACCTCACTGTTCTTTTAAAACATTATATAATTAACAGTTGTTTATATAAATTAAAATAAAAAATGTTGTTAAATAATAAAACAGAAAATTATAATAGGGTGTTCGAGTAATTATATACACTATACAAAATACTATACACTATACGAAATACTATGTACAAAAAGGTATAGTTCTATTTAATTTCAAAATACTTTATAAAACAATGAAGATTTCTTCTGCCAGGATAATTCAAGCAAATTTGATTAAAATTTAAATTGGAATTACTTATGAAGTCCAAGAAATTATTTTACTGCTTTAAGTTTGCTTCTGTCATATTTCAAGGGAGAATTAATGTCTCAAAAAATAAATAAATATTTTATTTTAAATATTTGTAAATGGAAAATGAAAGAATAATATAGGCACTCTGAAAAGAATTTGAATGCAATGTGATTTAAAGCATATTTTATTATATTTCCATACAGCACAATACAATAAAATAACAATATTTAGATGCACAAAAACATGTTTCTTACAGAATATAAAATATTGCTTATAACTGGTTTGCAGAATGCAAAAACAACAACAACAAAAAAAAAAAAAAAAAAATCAGGTACAGTGTGGGATGAAAATAGAAGGTTAAATGATTTTTTTTTTTTTTTTTTCCAGTAAAATCTAAGTGTTTATTTATTCACGCAGATTAAATATACATACAGAAAACTTTTAAATGGAATATGAATTAATACATATAAACTAGCAAGCACATAATATAAATACATTAATTTTCCCATGAAAAAGCTGTGGAACATCTAAAACATAGAAAATTAAGAAATATTTAAGTGCTTCATATACTTTGTTAAAAGAATATTAAAAAGTGTAAATTTATAAAAATTATTTTTAAAGGAAAAGCCACATTAATCTTTACAAAAATGAGCCGGCCAGTATTTAAAGCAGATTTCTTTTGAAAAAGAAATCTAATGCTCTACCACCTGTTCTATAAATACATCTAAAGATTGAGGTTTTTTTGGAGGAAATGTCTAACTTCATTATTAAAAATTAAGTAATGAATAATTTAATATGTAACTGTTATGTTGATTTTTGCTGAACAAAAGAAATATGGGAGCAGGCCAGTATTTAAGCCTGGGGCACACAAGCTAGCGCAACTTCATCTAATATGTTTATTTTTCATTGTTGTAAAAATTTGCTTGGCTTTTATTTAAACATGTGTGTAAAGTATATAAACAAAGTTATGACTCATAGATTGTCAAAGTCACCCAAAGCCCCTGTTATTGTATGGGTAAAATTGTTTATAGAATTCCACGTTACCTAATTATTATTTCAAAATTCCATTTTCACATTCTAAAAATACACAACCGTTAAATTAGTACTCCCTTTCCAGAAATTTATTTTTTTAATTTGAATTTTGAGTTCAAAAATGCGTTTTACTAGATGCATTTTTCTCACTTTTTTTGCCATAAAATAAAAATTTAAAAAATCAATTTTTGGGAACAAGTACTAATTTAACGGTTGTGAATTTTCTGAATGTAGAAACAATACTTAAGAATTTCAATTAGGTAAAGAGTGATTCTATAAACAAATTTCACGATAGACTTGCATGTTACATGGGATTTGGTGGCTAGAGATGGGAAAATCGCAAAAGGAGTGAACAACTTTAAACTTTTCCTTCCCATTATAATGTGATTATATTAAAAAAAAAAAAAAAAAAAGTTCACTTGTACCTCTGCATCTATTCGCATAAAGAAAAGATGAAATCTATTTCACAGGAGTACTAAGGCAAGTCGAGTATTGCATGTGAACACCACTTAGTAGAATAACAGTTCATTGGGCCAAAAGACCTAAGTTTGAATCCTAGCTAGATTCCATAAAAACTGATTTACATACATGGGTGCTAGCCGGCAATGAAGGAAATTTAGAAATGTAAAGTATTTTGTGCAAAAAAATAAATCACATGGGAAGTTTTTTTTTTTTTTTTCCCTTGCCCGTAATCAAGATAACTTTAAAAATAATATTTTAAAGCTGTAAAATAATTTTTTGAGCTCTTTCTGTGGATTTTACAGGAAGCCCATTATGTAGATTTTGCTTAGACTGATACGTAACACTAGTATTGTTAAAAAAAAAAAAAAAAAAAAAGAGAGAGAGAGAGAGAGAGAGAGATTGCACTCACTAAGGATTTCATCTTCCAGCATCTATGTTTACATATATCTTAAAATAACATGGGTCATTTTTGGATGTAATATGAACGAAAATGGACATGTCTACATTAAGTTCACATATGTTCATTTCACGTTATTTTGTTCAGCTAAAAGTCGTACAGTCGGCTGCAAAATTATTCGAGCACTAGCCAATGATTCCTATATTAAAAAAGTACATTTAAGACTGTTTTGTTCAATAAATCCTTGTCGAATCATGTTCTTAGACTGACTAAGAACATGACTCGATAAGGATTTATTTAACAAAGCAATATTAAGTGCACTTTTTTTAGACAGGGATTATTGCTAGTGCTCGAATAATTTTGCAGCCGACTGTACTTATTGCGTAAAAAGTGGGGACATTTCAACATAATATCTACAAAATCTGATAAAATATAGACTGAATCTGGCTGGAATATGGACATATATGTTCTATATATGTTCACTATACGTCTATTTTACCCTTTTTTTTTTTTTTTTTTTTTTTTTTTTTTAATCAGCTAAAAGACGTACTTCCGACGTAACAGGTGAGGACATTTCAACATAATATCTACAAAATCTGATGAAATAGAGACTGAATTTGGCTGTGATATGCACATGTCTATATGTTTAAATTACGTACTTTGACCTAATCTGGACGAATTTGTGCTGTCTGAGATATATGCTGTATAGTAATAAATAATTAAGATAATAATTGTAATCATTTATACATCAAATTTTTCAAGGATTGGTTGAATTTTCACAAGAGCGAAAAGTGACAAAGTGAGGATTCAAATTGAGAAGCTTCTTGTTAACGTGCCAATGCAACGCTGTTTCACTTTTCCTTATTATAAAAATTAATTTTGTCAATTCATCAAAAATGTTTTGTATAAATGGTCGAACTTATTACCTAAATTTTTCATGCATACAAAGTATCTATGAAAATAAACTAAATAGTAGAGCGAATAGTGTGGGTTAACTATTAACCGAAAGCTGAGACAGAGAGTTGAAATGTTAACACAATGTTTCCATGTTCGAATCCTGGACAAAATAACTTCTCCTTTATGTAAAAATTAATTCAGCTAATTTACCAAAAAAACTATATAAAATATGATTGAGTATCGCAGAAATAAGAATTTATTGCACATCAAGTTAAGAGCGTGCGGTATCTATCCTGGACGACAACCATAGCCTATGTTATTCTATGGAGAAATTTGTTTATAAAATTACTCATCACTCAATGTATTCTTTTTAATTTTGTTTTCACATTCAGAAAATTTACAACAGTTAAACTTGTAGATGTTTTATTTTCATTACTTTTTTTTATATTTCGTTTTTGAGTTGAAAACTGTGAAAATTTTAAAAATAACCCAGCTAAAAAAAATCTCTAGCATGTCTGCAAAAAATAAATAAAACGTGCAGATATTTGTAAAAATTCTGCAGATTCTTTGAAGACATTAAAAAATTGCATTTAATCTTCAATTGATTCTGCAGAGTTTTTGGAAATTTTCATATCATCATTAAAGTTCACCAACACAATGCAGATATTTTGAAGACAAACAAACAACAACAAAAAAAAAATCTGCAATCTATCTTTAATTCGGTTTTTCAGTTTTTGGAAGATTTTTATAACATCATCAAATAATAATACCCAAAGAATTTTTACTTCCTTTACTACCATAGGTAATGGAAGTATTGTATTCGGTCCAAAAATTCGATATCGAAATTTTACCTAATTTACATGTTTTAAGGTCTCCTGAGTCCAAAAAAGTGGTTTTGGGCAATTGGTCAGTGTGTGTGTGTGCGTGTGTGTGTGGAATCTTCTGACTATCATATCTCCGAAACTAATAAAGATAGAACTACGAAACTTCAGAATTGAGACAGGTCTGGTAAACAAATGAATTTTCCAAATTTTGGTGAAAACTGGGAAACCGGAAGTGGGACATCGGAAACCGGAAGTAGGACTATAAGTCCGTATCTCAAAAACGGCTCTAACGATTTTCTTCAAAGTATCTCTGTAAACATTCTATTAGATGGCCTTTCGAATGATATAGGTGGTTAGTTGAGGAAAATTGATAGGCACCCAGTATAAATAGCTGAAATTCAGGTTTTGCATGTGCGTTTCTTTGAAAACGGCTGTACGTATTTTTTTTTTCAAACTCGCCATAATAACTCCCTTTTATATATACTTTTGTATGTAATTATTGTTTTCCGGTCAATAATTGAATATGGCAAGTTTTGATAAAAGTTGGTATCTCAAAAACGGCTCTAACGATTTTCTTGAAAATTGTTACCTAAAACCATTTTAAATATGGTTTATCATGTATTACGTGGTTATTACAGGAAAATTAACAGTCATCCTGATTGGGTAGGTTATTACTATCTGTTACTAAATTAAAAATAAATAAATAAATAAAATAAATAAATGAATAAATAATTGCAAAGCTGTGATTTAAAATTTAAAACAGTAGTAGATTTTCAAAAATATTGAGATATGTATAACATGTTACAAAATTTATTGTATGGAATATTGGTAAAATTAAGCTGTTTTACTTTTATATTGTTATTATCATTAATATCATTTTTAAATTTATATCATTAATATCATTTATTATTATTAATATTTATTAATGATAATATTTATTATCAATAATATTATTTATAAATTCATAATTTGTATTTAAAAAAAATCTTATTTTGTCACTTACAGAGGTCGAACTTAAATAATTTATGAATTATTTATTTAATGTAGCAACAATTGTTAAAAAAGGAAAAGCAATTAATTAGTACAAATGTTACCCTTAAAGCTCGAAATTCGTTAATGTGCAGATTAACTAAAATGACCCGTTAAATTGCGGAATCAAGAGTTTTCCGCATTTAAACTAGATAATCTGCACATTAGTGGCTTCTGTATCAGTTCTTCAATTTCCTGTTTCGACCTTTACTATGACGTCAAACTGTTATGTGATTCAGATGCGCGAATAAGCACAAATGAGCTTCAAACTTCAAACCGAAACTTTTAAATGTTTGCTACTGCTTCCGCTAAATGGATTGTAACGTAAACTAACAGTAAAGTAATCAAGAGATCTTGATTTGTAATTTGTTACACTGTAAAAAGAATTATTTTGATTTTCATATTACTGTGAATAATTAAAGTGAAATAATGCCATGGAATTACGTACTCTCTATCTGTCATGCATTCAAACGAAAAAAAAAAAAAGGACAGATTTCTGATTTTTGTTGCGACATTAAAAAAAAGTGGCGCTTTAGTTCCATACTTATAAAGTCTAGATAGGTAAGTTTGCTAATACTTACTGAAAACTTTAAATTTTCTTAGGTTGTACTTTAAAGTCTATGTAGCATTGTTATATTGACATTGTTAATAATAATATCACAAATTAGCATTCATTTATGTCTATTTCCCAATATCCTTATTTTTTATTTATTTATTTACTTTTTTTTTCTGCGTTACTTAAATATATGCTATAAAAATATTAACAGTACATGTATGTATATACTGCTTGTTTATTTTATTTTCATATCATCGTAGTTCGTAAATTGTTAGAACATGTATTTACAGCTATAGCTTAAAAAAAAAAAAAAAAAAAAAAAAAAAAAAAAAACTTTTAACAACTATGTTAATAATAATAATAATAATTTAATTTTAATAAAATGTGACGCATCGTAATGAAATTATAATGTCTGAATTTCAAATTTTATAACGATGAAATATCTTTAATTTTACGTACACTTCTAAACAATTTAAGGTTAACAGCATTTTTACTTTCTCTTACCCATAAGGTACAGAAAGTATTTTTTTAGGGTCAAATTTTCGAAAGTGAGTCTTTGTTGTATTTACATGTTTTGAGATTCCCTGAATACGAAAATCATGTTTTTAGCGAATGGTCTATGTGTCTGTTTTAGCTATCTCAAGAACAAATAGTAGCAGAAATTTCAAACTCGGTATTCTAAATGTGTATCATATAGGGATGGTACAGTAAGCTTTTCGTTGAGATGAAGCAAATGGTTCGTGTACAGGGACACTCAATAGTATTCAAATACATTACGTCTGTGGGGGAAATTGCAGGTAAGTAGAGTTTAACATCTATAGACTACACTAAACCAAATGAAACGAAAAAATATTTTATGTACTGGAGATAGTCAACTGGGGAAAAATTTTTGTGTATGTAGGAGCATCGCCTTCCCCCCAGGGGAGTAAATTTTCATGATGGGTATCTTTCAAAAGAGCTCGCCAATACCTTTAAAGCGAATGGTTGAACTATAAATCTGTGATAATTTAAAACAAAATTATCGATTTTTGTACCTTTAACGAAAAAAAAAAAAAAAAAATTAGAAGTTTTTTTTTTTTTTTAATATTGAGAATAAAATGGAATTTTTTTGGATATTTAGTGTTATAGTACTTCTCTAATATGGAAATCCTCTGCATTATCATAAAAGATAATTTTTTTAAATAATAATTTTAATAAATTATTTTTTAAAAACAGAATTATTTTTTTAATAACCGAATTAAATTCTACATAAATGTAGGTGCATGGCTGCCGCCCCTCTCACCCCTCAATCTTACAAGTATTAAAATCAGCAATTTTGTATTATGTAGAGCCATTTTAAATATGTCTTTTTAGCAGTAGAATGAATGTATAGTGGTATGTGGATTTACTACTTTTCGTTTTCATTTTTATTTATTTATTTTGAGATTGAGGATATTTTGTTTATTTACACGATAAATAAGTTTGCAGGTGTGAATTTACCCCCATTTTATTTATTTATTTTGCAAAGATCTTTCATAAATACGGAAACTACAAAAATTTTGTAGAAGAAAAAGTTTAGAGTTAGACGTTGCAGTAGAAATAATGCGAATATTCACATGACGAGAAATGTATGATTAATTGGACTCATTTGCAGATAATCATTATATTTTTTTAAAAAAAATTATATGTGTAAATGAGTTTTCTTGATGCTTCATTTCTGTCTGCCTGCTAACTTCTAAGCTGAAGAAAAATAATACATAAGGTGTGTAAACATTTTTGTTACTATTATTATTATTTTCTGAAGCAGTTATACATGTTTATATAAAGAAAAAAAAATTTAAATAAATATTTAAATCGAGGATATGCGATTTATGTATTTTAAAAAAGTATATGTTTCACTTATGTTTTAAATTTGAAATATATTAAAATTTCTTTTTTGTTATTATTATTATTATTATTATTATTATTATTATTATCATTATTATTTTGTTAAACAAAGTGATGGTTAGGCATTAAAAACAATTTCACATTTATTAGGAATAATTAATGGAGAAAAAATTTAATTTTCATTATTTTGGGGAAAAAAAAAAAAAGTGATATTTTTTACGATTAAATGTTTAATTATAATAAGATTCGATAAATATATTTTTTTTTTAATTCTCGTCTTTTTTTTTTTTTTTTTTTTTTTTGTTTTTGTTTTGTTTTGGTTAATTGTAATATTATTTTAATTTACTTATTTTTTGAATTCAATATGTTCTTTCTGCACATTCAGTATGTTCGTTTATATTTTTAATATGATATAAATTATACTAAATTGTCTTTGAAAATAAGAAATAAAATATTTAAAACATATTTTTTTTTTTTTTTTTCATGTATTACAGTAAATATGACTTATATTTAACATGGATTTCTTTATTTTTTATTTCCAAAGAATAATTTAAAAAAGATCTAAAACTTCTAAAGTTTATATTTTACAGGAATAAAAACTCGTGTGAAAAAGTCAAATTCAAGTTATTATATTTCGGGATGCATCTGTGTTTACAATTTTTTTTAGCTAATAATTATGCAAAAATTAACTAACTTTTTTCTAGCATAAAATAATATTTTAGAAACACAGAAACAAGAAATTGTTGCAAAATATTTATCTAAATGTTTAATGAAAGTTTCTTATTCTTCAAAAATTATTATAAAATGCATCCTCATAAAATTGCACTTTTCTCATAATAATATATTTATAATTTAATTTAAATTTCAGTTGCTGCAAACTAAACTTCTATCCTAATTAACTAAAAACTAATTTATATTACTACTAGTAATTTCTGTAACTATAACAGCTGTAAGGATTTTTTTCCAAACTCGTCGTATTAATTCCCTTTTAAATATCCTTTTGTATGTAATTATTGTTTTCCGGTGAATAATTGAGTATACCAAGTTTTGGTAAAAGTTGGTATCTAAAAAACGGCTCTAACGATTTTCTTGAAAATAAGTTACATAAGTCTATTTTAGATATCCTTTCTCATGTATTACATGGTTATTACAGAAAAATTAACACTCACACTGCTTAGGTACGGGTAAATATGGCAAAAAAAATGTGAATTCGTCCCTTCGCACAAAGTGTTTCTAATTTTGTCCCTGATGGGTTGGCAGCTATGGCAGTTTATCTCCTCTACTGGACCAATTTATGCAACGTTTTTCGTAAAATGATCCTTATTATCCACAGAAGGATTCTACTTTCATAACTGAAAAATGAGATTTGGAAAGGGGGGGGGGGAATAAAGTTTTTCAAAATAACTTCTGATTTATATGAACTAATAAATAAAGCTTTTAAATTACTAAAACACGTTTTAAACAACCCTATTTTTATGCTTAATTCTCTGAAAATTTTCCGCTCGGGGGGGGGGGGGGCATCCTCAGAGGAAGACCTACACAGTCGACGCTTGTTCTTGGAGTTGTGTTGTTTCTGTCAGTGTTTTTGTCGCTTTTTTTTGTGGTGCCACATTCTGTATGTTGCCCTTGGGCTCATTGCCATTTACATAATTGGTATTTTTAATGATTTCAAGAGATGATTCTTTATAAAAAGCACAAATTAGGGTTTTCATAGTCGGCGATTTTTTTTTTTTTTTTTTAAATTATTAAATTTGGTGTTAATATTTTCGATCTAGGCAGTTTTTAGGCAATGCTGTGGTATTTTTGTTAAACTATATGTCTGATGAAAAGTTCTTTGTACTATCTACTGTGGATATTTTGCTTTGTTACACCTATGTAGCAGCCATCATCGGAATTTTCGAGTGTAAAAGGGATTTGATAAACTCCAAGAGGTATCTAAGGGGAATCTAATCTAAAGTATATAAAAAAAAATAACCCCTTAGATACCGCCATTTATAATATCACTTTTACACGCAAAAATTCTGATGATGACTGCTACACAGGTGCAGATGATAGTCTGAAGGTACTAAAACTTTTTAACAAACGTTACTTTTAGGCTTTTAATCCTGTGAATCTTTCGCTCAGGAGTATGTAACAAGCGAAAATTTAGTAGTATAATAAATAAAGCACTTTCTCAAATATTAAGTTTGAGCAAAATATACTACCCACACAGCATTAGCTAAAAACGCCCAGACCGAAAATATTAACATAATATTCAATTACTTAAAAAAAAAAATTCGACTGTAAAAACCCAACTTATGGTTTTTATCATAAAAATTTGAAATCATTAAAAATGCTATTTCTGTGAATGCTGGCAACGAGCCCAATAAAGCAAACGTTGACAACATGGGCGTTACCCCCATCAAAGAAGCGACAAACACTGAGAGAAAAAACACTCCAAGAACCAGCGTCGACTGTGTAGGTCTTCCCTATGTGAGGATGTGGGCGCTCCTGAGCGAAGGACTCACAGGGTTAAAAGCCTAAAAGTACCGGTTAAAAAGTTTTAGTACCTTCAGATTATCTGCACCTTTTTATATGCAGATTTTCTGCAAACAACTTTTCCAAATACCTTAAAATTTCCTGCAATTCGTTTTGCAGGTCTTCTGCAGGTAAGTGTTCCAAATACCTTCAAATTGTCTGCAATGTTTCTTTTGCAGATTTTCTGCAGATAAGTTGTTCCAAATACCTTCAATCTCTTCAACTTTCTTTTGCAGATTTTCTGCAGATTTATTTTGTAGATTTTCTGCAAATAACTATGTTCTAAGTATCTTCAAATGGTCTGCATTTTTTTTTTTTTTTTTTTAAGATTTTCTGCAGACATTTTTTTGGCTGGGTATAAGGTAAAGAACTTATAAAATGTTAAAATTACGATTTTATGAACATACTTTTTATATTTTATATTACAATTTTTGTATGTGACTTTGAACTTGTCCTTTTAAAGTAGACGTTCTATTACAAATATTTTGATACGAATATGGATGAAAATCAATTTCAAGAATTTTTAAAAACTTTTCAAATGCAACAACAGCAGTTTCTTGATAAAATTCGTTCTAAACAAATTCCAAGTTATAGTGAACAAAATCAAAATACTGGATTACAATCTGTAAATCCCGATTTGCTTCAACCTTTTGAAAATTTCGATTCGAAAAAGGAATCTTTCAAATATTATCGCCAAAGCTTTGAGAATTTTCTGAAAATGAAAAATATGCTTTCAAGTAAAGAAATTTGTTTTCAGATGTTAATAAACTCAATAGGCTCTACTTATTGCAATATGTTAGCTTCTTTAGTACCTCCAAAAACTCCAACAGAATTAAAATATGACGAACTTATACAAACCCTAGAAGTACATCTCTGCCCTAAAAAGAATATTATTGTTGCTCAACAGCAGTTTTCATCAACATGCAAATTAAACAATTCCTGAATATATCGCCACTCTTCGACGCAGTATACTTGACTGTGAATTCGTATCCCCATGTGACTGTAAAGTATCTCTTGCTGATATATTTTTACGCTCGCAGTTTGTACGTGGCATTAAAGATAATTCAATTCGAGAACACATTTTACATTCGGATATCACTGAATTCGATGACATTGCAATGGAAGCAATAGCTTTAGAAACGTCAAAAGTTGATAATCAAACATTTTCAAAACAAACTGGTACTAATTGTTGTACAAACGAAGCACATAGAATTTCAAGAGATTGAAATCCCAAACACCATTCAAATAATACAAGAAATTCCCCGCGTTCAACTTTTCGATTTAGAACTGAAACAAACAAAAAGTCAAATTCTCGTATCGATTATGAAAAACTTGGTATACAAAATCTCTGCCTCCGATGCGGTCGAAATAAACATACAGCAAAAAATTGCCGTTCAGACCCCAATTCTCTCAAATGTAGGGCATGTGAGAAAATGGAGCACGTAAAGAAGGTATGTATCCAAACTTTACTGGAAGCAAAAAAAAAAAAAAAAAAAAAAAAAAAAAGTTCAAAAGTCGAATCTGCAAATTATGTTTCAGATGAGGAAGCATTCAGCCACTATGGTGTTTTTTAAACTGTAAATATTTATCAACACAAGGAACACAATTCTAAAGATCATGAAAAATATGTTGTTTTGGTGTTCATTGAAGGTCATAAACAGAAGTTTGAAGTAGATTCGGGTGCAGGGTTCACTTTTATTCCACGAGATAATTTTCACAAACTTAATATTAAAGCCGAAATTCAAGATTCAACTGTTGCTTTTCGATCACATACTGGTAATGTTTTTGTTCCAGACGGAAAAGTTAAAGTTCACGTAGAATACCAGGGTAGAACATCATTCGAAAAACTTTATGTAGTTCCGGAAGAATATGACGCACTCTTAGCAGAAAATAGGTTTACAAAAACTGGCAACGACAATTTTACCCAGACTGAAACTAATAGTTTTCATAGTCCTGAAAAAAAAAAAAAAAAGACATACTGCCGCCAGATAACTGGATATCTCTCTGCAATTTATGCTGGTTTCTGGCCAAAGTGGCATCCATTGCACTTGAAATTACAATATGTATTTTTTTTTTTTTTTTGCAGAATGGGGAGGAGGGGACATAATTTTCTCTTTTCACAAAATATTGAAACGTTTAATTGAAAGGGGATGTGGTGGGCCAGGGTCAATTATTGCTTAACCATTATTTACAATATGTAATTTTTTTTTTTTTTTTTTTTTTTTTTTTTTTTTTTTTCAGAAGGGGGGGGGACATAAGTTTCTCTTTTTCACAGAATATTGAAATGGTTAATTGAAAGGGGATGCGGTGGGCCAGGCTCAGTTATTACTTAACAACTTAACAGTTACATACAATAAGCGCATACAAAAAACAAAAATATAGGAATTATAATTACTTTTTAAACTTTAATTGACAAAAAAAAAAAAAAAAAATATCGTAAAAATAGACCTGGAAACGTAGAAATTCGTTTGCTAAGCTCATGTATGCACCCTGAAAATGAATATCATGCTACAATACTTTGTTAAATTTTGTATTGCATGCATTCATATTTTGTTTTTAAAATTGCTCTATACAACTTAAAATCTGTAGTAAGAACTTTTCCATTCTCAAAGCTGGTATACGAGAAGTGCTGGATTTGAACTCTGATCACGCCTACTGGCCTAGATATTGAGTTTTTTTATGTTTTCTCCAAAACTTTAAAAATTATTGATTTAGAACTTTCCAAACTATTTTTTCTTCTGGTTGGATATAATTTAAGCACTTTCTGCTTCTGGACATAAAAACTCTGGTATATTCAGTTGGTGTTTCCCTTTCCTACACCCACTTGCTATATCATATACACATGTTAAAATAACAACAGAAAGATACCGAATCACATGGGGGGGGGGTGGAAACCTCTAAAAATATGTTATTAATATCTTATTTTATTAATAAAAAAATTTAGAATTTAGGTAATTCCTGAAGTGAAGATTGTGGTTGGTTGTGTGTGTTAAGGTGATTGACAACACCGTGGCTTACAGGCGGAATGCCCTCAATGGATGAGGGGGGGGGGGAGAATCATTGATCTTATGAAATCATGTTGATGACATTAACTTATAATGTAACTTTTAAATTATATTTAAAATTGTAAAGTAAATACAGCATAATTATCATATTTTTTTTTAAGTAAGTTCTAATTATTGGGCCTAAATTTCTCTTGTCTCGCAATTAAATTCTTTATTTTGGGCAATTGTATGGAATTTTTATAAATTTGTATAAAAAATGACGAACTAAAATAATAAGATATAGATATGATATTAAAAAATTGTTTCTATTTTATTTTTTAATTAATTATAGAAGTATTACAATATCATTATAGTTGGAAAAAATAAATAGAAACCAGTAAAAATGTTTTATGTGAAAAATTTGACAATTTGTGTGTTTATTTTCTGCCTTTTATATTTTTCTAGCAAGTGCAAAAATGAAGTTCCCAGGCAATGTAACATTCTGTTGGGAGAACATTAATTGAAAGTATTGACTCACATGAATATAGAGTAAAAAAACAAAACTGATTATGATGAAATTAAGCATTGTAACTAAATATGTAAATAAATTTTAATTTTATTAAACAAAATTTATGAAGTTATTTCAATTTTCACATATACATTTTTTTTTTTTTTTTTTTTAATAATTAAAAGGGAAAAAAAAAAAAGGTTTCTATTTGAAATATTTTGGATATACTGTCGAACCTCTTTAACGTGAAATATTTTTAACATGAACTGTTTCTACAATCCCCGTCAATATGAAGATTAGTTACTGATAACATGAACAATTTTTTAACCACCTTGAGATTCACGTTAACGAGGTTCGACTGTATAAGAATTGCGATTAAGGTATTGTAAAATGCTGATCCTCTCATTTTTAATTATTAAAATTCTATAAATTAAGTTTAATGACTTCATTTGAATTTACCAAAATCTTTTAAGTCTCAAATATAAGGCACACTATACAATCAAACTATCATGTTAAGTTTTCAATCTTTATATTATATATATATTAACATAGATTAAAACATTTTATCTTTTTTTTGTTGTTGCTGTTGTTGTTTATTCGTTTCCAGTATTAGTTTCTAAACATGAAAAAAAAAAAATTTCTTTATTCCAAAGTATTTTGTAACCCAATTGACTGTTTTGTTGATATATTTTGTATATAACAGAAATAATCTTAATTGCATTAATGTAAAATCAAGTAAAAATGTAAACATTTTTAGCTTATAAATTTTTTAATATTTTGATGATTACAGTCGGTATACAGTACTGTAAGGTTGTAGAACAATACATAATCCTTGATACTGAAAAGTTTTCTGGATATAATTCCTTTATATTACAGAATTAAAGACATAATAAAAGTAAATACATGTGTAAACTTTCATTTTACATGAGTTGTGTAGCTGAGGATATTGAAAAGTCTGCTTCATTACAAAATAAATAAAAGGATAACTAGTATTTACAAAACTTTATATATATTTATTTATTTATCCATGTTTATCAGGGGCAATTCTGTAGAAAATATATATATATATTAATGATATTTATATTTTATTGAAATTAGCTCCTTCTAATATCTAATAAAACAATTTTGCTCATATATAAAATCAAGACTAAATATACACATATGATACATTGATATAAAGTATCCTGGAAATATCTAAATATAAAATGGTTCAGTAGCCAATCAATGAAAGCATAAAAAAAAATTGATTTATGTGCAATAAATGATAGAGAAAAGAGCAGACAATGCCTAATCTCGCTGACAGCCAAGGCTATGTGAGAAATTATTCTATCGACAATATTTGTTTAACTGATTATTCCTTACCTAATATGTTTTTATTCCGGTTATACATTCAGAAAATTCACAGCCATTAAATCAGTGGCGGTTCGTGAACCGAAATTAGGTGAAGAGCTCAAAAATAACATTTAATTATTTTTAATCATAATTTTTATTAAGCATGGTTTTAACCAAAATAACTAAAAATACTTATTTAAATGTAAATTTATATTCTATAAATGGATACAGCGTAAAATACATTGTGTCTCTTCACCAATTTTCGGTGCACGAGCCGCCACTGCATTAAATGAGTGGTCATTTGATTTTTTTTTTTTTTTTAATTAAATAAAATAATTAAGTACCATTTTCGAATTTTTACCTGAGCTAGAAAATAAAACATTAAACTTGTAAAAAAAAATCGTTTTCTAGAAACGGGTATTAATTTAACAATTGTAAATTTTCTGAATGTGAAACAGAATTCATTAGGTAATTTAGGAAACAAATTTCCGTAAAATAACATGCTCCTTGGTTATTGCCGAGATTAGATATTCTTCGCTCTTAAAAGATACATAAGTTAGAAGATTGTTTCAGTTATGTGAATTTCAAGTTTTCAAAGGATTTAACTACATTCTTGAAAATATCAAAATGTATTTTTTTTTTTTTTTTTCAAAAAATTTTGAATGGAAAAAAAAAAAAAAAAAAAAAAAAAGGTACTCTAATATTTTACATAAAGAATTTGTCGTCCATGTTTAAGATTTAACTGTTTCAAAGACAGTGCTGAAAGTTCTATCTACCAACTTTAGACATTTTAGGTGTGCAATTGGTTATATATTAAATTGACATATATCTGATGACAGCAAATACTTATAAAATTTGTTTAAATATTTGCTGATGTATGTGGATTCTATATGCAAAGAAACATTTTTAAAGTTGCTCGATAGACCTTTTATACACTGCCCTGAAAGGGCAATAATAGAAAATATCTGCAAATTTATGTCGGCTAGTGCAGCTTAGATTGGCAATAGCCAGTCCAGCATAGATCAGCATTTGCCAATATCACAGGGCTACAAAAATGAAGATGACGAAATTTGATTTGATAATTTCAGCTGATCTTTATGTTTTTTGACGTGCCGAAACCGAAAATGCAGACTGTTTTTCTCCATCGCGTATAGATTTTTGTCAGTACAAAGTGTTTACTGACACATTTTCATACATTTACCATCATAACAATAGGTTGTTTGGTACGATTTTACGTTGCATTTGTGCTGCGCTACTACAACAATAGGTATCCATGATTAATTAATCATGGAAATACAGGCAAACCTCGTTAACGTGAATCTCAAGAGGATAAAATATTTGTTCATGCTATCAGGAACTAATCATCATATAACTAAATTAATCTTCATTTTGACGGGGATTGTGGAGATAGTTCATATTAAAAGTAATTCGCGTTGACAGTGTTTATGTTAACGAGGTTCGACTGTATATTATAGAACTTATGCAATTATATTTGTGAAAGAGTAATGGAAGAAATTGTATACGTATGCACCATGTATCGATAAAAATCAAAACTGGCTAGAGAAAAACTGGCTTCGATTGGCAATAGCTAGTCCAGCATTTGTCAATATTCAATTATTAATATTGGGCAATACTGGAAAAAAGGTGTACATTAGACATTGGCCAATACAAATTTATCGACATTGGCCGGTCCGGTTTACATCGACATTTGCCAGTCTGGTTTACATCGACATTGGCCGGCCCAGCTGAAATCGACATTGTTCGGTCCGGTTTAGATCGACATCGGCCAATGTTCAAATGACAACATTGGCCCATCTCGGCAAAAAAGTTTGCCATTCGGCGCTGGCCAATGTGGATAAATCGATATTGGCCAACGTTGTAAAATCTCATTATACGATATTGGCCAATATTGTTGTGCTACTGGGGTACTGTGCATGGATCAACGAAAGATGAATGTGAAAATAACCTTGTCTGAAGAAATATGATAACTGAAGAAATATGATCTCCACTTGAATCGCAAAAAGTACTCACTTTTTCAAGGACAAATTGAATATCTTGGACACATCATGGAATTCAACAAAATTTCGAAGAGTCCAAAGAAAGTTCGAGCAACTGCAGACATGCCAAGACCCTCTGATATCGCAGATGTATGCCAGTTCCTAGGAATGGTTACATACTATTCACACTTCTTACCAAACAATTCTTCAAACACTTATCCCTTACGGCAGCTTCTAAGGAAAGATTCAAAATCTAAATGGACAGCAGCATGTGAAGCCGCCTTCATCAAACTGAAACAGCCAGTGATCGAACTCTTGTTCCTTATGATCCTACATTACCTCTTGTTCTATCATGCGATGCTACTTCGGTAGGAGTTGCAGGTGTTCTAGCACACACCATCAATGGGCAAAATCGTCCGATTGCATTTACATCCAGATCACTAACAGCAAGTGAGAAAAATTATGCACAGCTTGACCGGGAAGCTCTTGCCATAGTATTTTCAGTGAATAAATTTTTCAATTATCTTTTTGGAAGACATTTTAAATTGGCAACTGACAATCGACCTTTGACAAGAATTTTCCATCCTACTGCAAAATTACCACCTATGACTTCAGGCCGTTTGCTTCGATATGCTACCTTTCTTTCCGCTTTTGACTACGAAGTAGTTTTTAAGAAGGGTATCGAAAACGTAGATGCTGATTGTCATACCAGAGCTCCAATAATTCATCAAACACTATCCAGCGATGTAGCAATCAACAATAAAATCAATCAAATATGCTTGATTCCCATAAATGAAATATCGACAGAATTATTGAATGCTGATACAATTAGAAAGGCAGAATTATCAAAAATTAAGGAAAACATTCAAGCTAATCAAGAACTTTCATATGAATATACTTTAGAAAACGCTATTTTACTCAAGGGACAGCGAGTAATAATTCCAGAGGTCCTTCAAAAATCTGCTTTGAATTAATTTCACAAAACTCATATTGGTATAACTAAGATGAAACAACTCGCACAAAGATACATTTATTGGAAAGGAATCGTCAAAGACATGGAAAGAATCTCCCGAACGTTTGAAGCATGTGCTATAATCAAAACTAACCCATCAAAAGTTCAAGTCTATCCATGGGATGAACCAAAAAAAAAAAAAAAAACTGGGACCGTATACATATTTACTATGCGGGACCATTTCAAGATCATTTCTTCTTAATTGCCACAGATGCTAAATCGAAATGGACTGAAATAATAATTTCTAAAAATGCACCAACATCCAGTCCTACAATCAAATTGTTGACTGATATTTTCTCAGTTCACGGATACCCACGTGTATTGGTGTCGGATAATACGTCTATTTTTAGTAGTAAAGAGTTTAAAGCATATTGCTCTAAAAATGGAGGTTTCCAAAAATTTATTGCTCCAAGACATCCGACTACAAATGGATTAGCGGTACGCTATATTAAAACATTAAAAAATCGACTGAAAACAGTGGTCAACATGCCATTACCAATTTATGCTAAAGTTCAAGAAATCCTATTTCGATACCGAGCAACCCCATTGTCTAGTAACAAAACACCAGCCGAAGTGTACCTACATCGCAACATCTGTATTCGACTTGATACAATTCGACCCATGAAACATGACTTCAATATCAACCATGCCCTCAAATCTAGACAATTAAACGTGGAAGAAAGAGTACAAGCCCGATGTTTTATAAAAAATCAAGAAGTATGGAAACTACGCACAGTTAGGTGATAGCTATATATTCAAGAGACATATAAACCAACTCAGGAAAACTGATATTCCAAAGAAAACGACTGTTTCATTCGCACGTGACCAAAGATCCGACGAGGACCAAAATTCAAACCATCAGCAAGGACCTGTACAACCTACTTTGATGGAACTGATAGCGAGGGAACGCCCACGTCAACCTCATGTCTAATACAATCTCGGTGACCAGAATAGGCAAATGTTGAATGATACCCAAGTTGAACTTCGTAGATCAACTCGACAACATACACCTCGTTCCTATTTAAATGACTACGTAAAAAATTTTAAGCGTATGAGAATTATTTTATACTTCAATATAATGGCATCATTAAATAGAACCGAGTATTTGTAACTTGTATATGGCAACACTCAATATGGTTTGGGTTTGTGTTCGAATATGTTTTATATATCTGTGTGTGTAAATAAAGTGTTAAGTCTTTGGAATTCGATGTAAATTCAATAAGCACGTATTCAACTTTCATTCCAGCGTTATGACAGGTTTCTCTCCAGTATGGACAAGATGATGTTTTTTTCAGATCTCTTAATCGAGAAAATCCTTTACAACATTCTTCACACACATATGGTTCTTGACCTGTATGAACGCGAGACTGCTTTTTGAGATCTCTTACTCGAGAAAATCCTTTACAACATTCTACACATGCAGTTTTTCTCCTGTATGAACGCGAAGATGATTTCTTAAACTGCTCTTTTGAGAAAATCCTTTACAACATTATTCACACACGTATGGTTTTTCTCCCGTATGAATGCGATAATGCTGCTTTAGATCACTCACTTGAGAAAATCTTTTAGAACATTTTTCACACACATACGGTTTTTCTCCTGTATGGATACGAAGATGTTTTCTTAAACTGCTCGTATCAGAAAATCTTTTAGAACATATTTTACACACATATGGTTTCTCTCCTGTATGAACGCGAAGATGCCTCACTAAATGACTCTTTTCATAAAATCCTTTAGAACATTCTTCACACACATATGGTTTTTCTCCTGTATGAACGCTAAGATGTGCCATTAGATGCCTCATAATAAAATCCTTTAGAACATTCTTCACACACAGACAATTAAATTAAACAGGCAATGAATACCAAATACTTTGCGTTTCCTTTAAAGTAATGTGAAGATAACGTTCTTGTTGCAGGGCTTTTCATCAAGACCTACAGCTGTGGGGATGTTGTCTCAACTATTCCATAGATGCGAAGATAAGATCTATAGTCCTCTCAATATAAACAAAAAACAGAAGCAAACAGGTTACCATAGTATACCTATTTTTGCCGTTTCTGTAGAAATTGCAACTTTAATATTCAGAAAAATTTATTAACATTAACCCATTTACCAATCTCCACTGTATCCGCGATTGTAATGAAATGCTCGCCCTCTGGTGGGCTAAGGTGAAATTATCACACCACTGAAAGCTTTCACGCTGAAACAATGATAGAACAACAAGAAAAAACAATAATAAATACACGTGTGGCTATTATATTTACTAACAACTGCAGTTGGGAAAGTGCCATCTATCGATCATTACAAACGCGGATACACAAGCGGATATTTCAGAAACTCGCTGGATAACCTGAATGGTTTATTGGTCGCTGTATTTTCAGGGTAGCAAGAAAGATATTTTTGTACTAAGTCTTGGCATTAGGGCAGTTCCTTCTTGGTAAACAAACATCTCAACTCTCAGGACAAGTTGGCAAAAAATTGACATTCGAACCATTGATTATGTATGGCTGTGCTTGCTCATAGCTGTTTTATAAAGCTCATATTCAGTTTTGTTTATGCAGATATTTCAGAATGAGTTTGAAATAAAAAAACACATTTAAAAATTAAGCTCGACGAAGCCCATATAAAAGGTTGAATGGTTAGGTTTTACGTCGCACTAGTGCTGCGCAGATGGGCAATTCCCATATAAAAGTATATAATATCATACAGATTCATATTTCTTACGAAAAAGCGATAGCCATTAGGCCAATCAGTGTTCCATCGAAGGCAATTTGTTGAGGAAAAATCGGATGATTAATGTAATAAAATTTTCATAAGATTTATTCATGGCGTGATTTATTTAATAATATATCCATATCCACGTCACTGCGGGTATATGAAAGTCTCTACGCCAATCGCTGAGCTTGAAATTTTTGTTTTCTGCTGTATTAGCCAATACCAGTCGCTGAGATAGGTAAATACCCGCAGCCGTTGCCACTCGTGCATAAGGTCCATTGCTTTATAACTAAAACATGAATATTATTCGAATACAGTATTTGCTGTATAGCATTGCATTTTGCATCTGTCGTGTTACGAGGTTTTGTCATACTTAATAATACCTTACTGCTGTCGAATTATTCTTTTATTAATAAGTTTTCAATTTTTATTAGGACTGAGGGCCTAATAGTCTCAGACAGGGATTTTTGCGTTGCCATTTTCGATAGTTGGACATTTGTCGAAATCATTTTTCGATAGTTGGACATTTATCGAAATCTAAAATTTATCGAAAATATAATTGAATAATTTGAAAGCGATGTTATAATTGGGAAGAAAAAAAAAAAAAAATTACTAATAGTCCTCCGTCCTAAACTAAATTCTGCTTTTGCCAGAATTTCATCAAAACCTTTTTTTTTTTTTTTTTTTTTTTTTTTAAAGAAAAAGAAATGAAAATTAATAACTAGGTAAAGTATGAAATTTTTTATCTATTATATACTTTAACTGACTTGTCTAGTTATTTCATGAAATACCTCGTTATTCTATGAAATAACTGAATTATATACTTTAACGGTAACCTATATATATATTAAAAAAAAAAAAAAAAAAAAAAAAAAAAAGATTTATACATATGTTTCTGGATGAAATTGTACATTTTCCTATACGCAAGCGCAGTGATGACGTCACTGGCCGTTAGTGGATGTAAGAAAAAAATTTCCTATTTTAATCGTCCATTGGATTTTTTGTAAAAAATTATTAAAAATCGAGGAAAATTATTATGTATTTAATTTATGAATTTTGCCAATTATTTACCTCAAAATGTTAAAATTTAACAGGGATTTTTTATAATTCGTGAATTATTTTTTTTTTTTTTTAGGACTGAATTAGTTAGTGAATTTAATGTTTTCAAATTTATACCTTTTTAAATATGGTGACTGGTTATATTATTTATACAACGTTAATTTGTCATGAAGTATGTATATGAAAATTTTTTTTAATTCGTATGAGCGTAATTTTTTAGTTATTTTTTAAATTACTCATAGAAAGTTGTGCTTTTTCTACAGAAATACAGGATTTGTTGTGAAAAAATATTTTTATTTTCAATTGTAATTTTTTCAGTCACAAGTCAAACCTTAAACATTCTGAATTTAAAATATTTACTAGCGATTTCTACAAGAACCTGTGAAAGTGTATGAGAGGTATTCTTTTAAAACATATCGTTACTTTCTGAAGTATTCGTAAAAGAAAGTATGGGATTCATAAATATTTTCAACTTCTAGTCTTCAATGGATTTACATGTTTAAAGATTTTTTAAACATGATTTGATCATTCAGTTAGAAAATGTCCATTTGTGTGTGTGTATTAGACACGTACTCCATATCTGAAAGAGGAAAAAATGTATCTGTATAATATTGAACATCTGTATGTATAGTACATTGAACTGTTAATTTATAAATAAAATTACATAAATCGTTATCTTATACCAAAGGTCTAAATATTTTTTCCTTCACCAGTACTTGGATACAATTTGTCAGCCCTACCCATAACCCATTTAATCACGAGTGCAGATATCAGCATATATAGTTACCTTCATCCGTGGCTGATTCTGTCACACTTTAGGCTTAAAAGATTTCCTAAGACTCAATTTTTCTCCTAATTTTTATACTTTAGTCAATTTTAAAAAATCTAATTGTCCGATCGATAAGCTGTTTAAACCAACGGATTCAGAAAAATTACGCCTTTCATTTGGTACCTTATTTGTAACGAATATATAATTCGATTTTTTAAAATTAATTAAAATATGAAAATAAAAAAACATTTTAAAATTTTAATTCTTGCCTTTTTTTTTCAGCATAAAATGAAATATGATTTCCCGTAAAAAAATAAAAATATATTTGCTCATGCATATGAAAAAAATGACGTCTATAAAATAATAATTTTAAAAGTAACAAAGAGATAAACAAAGTGAGAAAATTTCGCACGGGCTTGCTAGTAAATGACATATTTAAAAAGCGAGTGAGAAATAAATAAAATAAAACGATTATTTTTCAACGGGCGCCTTAGTCGCCCTACAACAAACTAGTATTCAAATAATGGTGGAAAAAAGAAAACGTTCTTTTTCACTTTTGTGTCTGTCTCTGTACTACTCTAAATGTAGTAAAATTAATTGCGTAAAAATTGTAGTAAAATCATAACAAAACTACCTTTTAACCGAGGATATGATTAGCAAAAGGACAAAGATGAAAGTATTATTGTATGCAAAGGCAAGACATTGAAATGAAATATTAGAATTTTTATGACAAAATCTGTTATATTTTAGAGCAATAAATATATTTTTTTTAATCTTCATTTTATAAAAAAAGAACAAAGGATTTTTTGTGCTTTAAAATTCAGTTGACTTTTATTTGATTAGCTGATTAGACAAATTCACATCAGACAAAAAGAAATATATATATATATATATTATATATATATTGTCATAAAAGGTGTGTTTCATAAAAGTTATTTAAAATAAGAACATGAAATCTAGTAAAATTAATTTCAGTTAAAAAAGTTTCAATTTAAACTTTATTCAAGTTGAAAATAAAATGAAAAATTATTACCTGTATACCAATCCATATTTTCTTAGATGTGATGTTCATTCATTTCTAAAGCATTGCCAGGGAAAGGTGCCTTAATCGTGCAGCTTTTTAATAAACACCGTACAATTTAGACACACACCAGGCTTTTGCCTTTAGTTAAAATCCTTTTATAAGTTATTCTACAATATTTATATTATCTTCTGCAGGAGGGTGCATCAGTGGGTGGTCTTTCAGAGTTTTTGTGAGGGAGAGGTGCCTCGGTGTGCAATCTTCCAGAGTTCATCATCTGGGCTGAGTTCCGAGCGTGACATTTCATCTTTTCTTTCCCTTAGGCTATTCTTTTTTAGTATGAAACCATTGAACGTTGGAGAAATAAAGAGATCTAGTACACATTGAAAAATGAGTAAAAACTTGATTAAAAAAAAGAAAAGAAAAGAAACGAAAAACTGCAAAAGAAACTTATTTGAAAACGCAGACTGAAAGATACAAAAAGCTAGCCACTCTGAGATCTGCTTCACCTTTATAAATAATATTTATGATTGAACTACCATTGTGCAATAAAAAACACATTAAATAGCTTTAACTTAATGATAATATCCCATCCCCCCCCCCCCCCCCAACATACACACCAGAAAAAATATATATAAATACTAAAATTATTTACTATACACTATTTTCTTTCAATTGATCACTTAGATACCAAAATATATCAAGTATAATAATTAAATATCAAAAACTAAATGTTTTTAAATAAACATACACGGCACTTTGGATGATTAAATTATTTTAATAGTGGGAAATTCGTTGGTAGTTTTGTTTATCTGTGATAACTGTAAAGAAAAATTAAAATATGAAAAGAAAATGTAAAATTATTACCTGTATAGCAATCCATAGTTTCTTAGATGTGATGTTCATTCATTTCTAAAGCATTGTTAGGGAAATGTGCCTTAATCGTGCGGCTTTTTAATAAACACCGTACAATTTAGACACTTACCACGCTTTTGCCTTTAGTTAAAATCGTCTTCAAGTTGTTCTGCAATATTTATATTGTTTTCTGCAGGATTGGTGCCTCAGTGGGTGGTCTTTCAGAGTTTTTCTGAGGGAGAGGTGCCTCGGTGTGCAATCTTCCAGAGTTCATCATCTGGGCTGAGTTCCGAGCGTGACATTTCATCTTTTCTTTCCCTTAGGCTATTCTTTTTTAGTATGGAACCAATGAACGTTGAAGAATTAAAGATATCTAGTACTCATTGAAAAATATGTAAAAACTAAGTATTAAAAAAAAAAAAAAAAAAAAAAAAAATTATTTGAAAATATAGACTGAAAGAGACAAAAAGCTAGCCATTCTGAGATCTGCTTCACCTTTTTAAGTAATATTTTGGATTGAACTACTACTGTGCAATAAAAAACACATTAAATAGCTTTAACTTATCTATGATAATATCCCATTACCCCCCCTCTCCCCCCCCACACACACCAGAAAAAAAAATTAAATACTAAAAATACTTATTATACACTAGTTTCCTTCAACTGATCACTTATACAACAAAACATATCAAGTATAAGAGTTAAATATCAAAAACTAAACTTTTTGAATAATCATACACGACACTTTGAATGATTAAATTTATTTTAGCAATGGGAAACTCTTTGGTAGTATTGTTTATCAGTGATAACAGTAAAGAAAAATTATAGTTTCATGAAACTATAATAATGATTTATTCTAATTATTTATACAATACAATATATATGTGTACTACATTTACAAGAAATATTTTGAATAAATCAATTATTTTAGCAATAGCAAATCATGATAAATGACAGTTTAAAGACGTCTAAAATTGCACTAAAATGACTTATTTTTTTAAAGCAAATATTTAGTATAACCACACAAAAAGTGATTATAAATATGATTTATTTTAAATGAATCTATATAAATGTAAAATTTAATTCAAAATGTTTTAGTTTATCTATGGTCGTGATAATAAAAAGATAAAAATTACAATTGAACCAAATAGTCAGGTTATTTTTATTTATGCAACATATTCTTCTCACATGAAATTGGATATCAAAAAGTTTTTTTATGTTTTACAAACACAAATGTAAATTAATGAGTACTTATTTTAGTAAAAGAAAATTAAATTGATTGATTTTTGTTTTCTGTGGTAACAGACACTAGATGGTGCTAATATGTTTATTTAAATGTTCATGCTAATCAATAATTTTTTACTCTCATCTGCAATAGTTTTTAAAAAGTGCCACAGAGATTTTAGTTGCGTACCTATTTTTTATTATTTCATTATTTATTCTGTTTATTACTTTCATTTGATATTTCTATTTTTATTTTGCTGTTTTCACATAAACAAAGTTTATATAGAATTACCAGCTAAATCTGTATATTTCACCCCCTTTTCCATAGACATGAATATATAAATTAACATATAAACGTGGTTAGTATATGAATTTTTAAAAACCCAGAATAGGATAAAAATTATGCAGACCTAACTACTAAGTACCAAACTAAGCTTTTGTCAAACATATGTAGGTAGTACATTATTATAAATTAATTAATTAATAATTTTGTAAACTAGTAGAACTAAAGAAATTTTTAACACTTTTCTCCTGTATCTATTACATTACTCATTTAAATAACGAAATAAACTTAAAAAAATACTCGTATGAAATAAACATAACGCAACAAATGATTATTACGCCTTGTACGATAAGCAAACAAGTCACCGAAGAAGTTGAAAATTGATACAATAAAATCTTTTTGTAAAAAAATAGAACCGACTCCAAAAAGCAATTACAATTCAAACAAATAATTAAAAAAAAATTGTATGAAATGAAACCAAATTGAGCCTAAAAGTATAAAATAATTTCGTTCGCCTAACAACCTATAACACTACAATTAATCATAACTATTGAAGTCGGCGCAGAATTAAATATAATTTAATTAAATTTTAAAGGTTTGTTTTTAGATCGGTAACAACAAATGCTGTTGTCTCGAATGATCCATTTTCATGTTTTCTTTATTATTTTATCACTGTATACAATTGGTTCATTGGTAGCATCTACACAGAACAGTCAACATTCTTGACAATGCGGTATTTATGTTTCTACGAAGTTAGAGTTTCCTTTGCAAATTTGGTATAACTTTGATAACTATCATCCTTGGTGGCTTTTGGATTTGGCGTTCAAAACATATTGCAAAAATACAGTCGGCTGCAAAATTATTCGAGCACTAGCAATAATCCTTGCTAAAAAAAAGTACACTTAATACAGCTTTGTTAAATAAATCCTTGTCGAGTCATGTTTTTAATCAGACTAAGAACATGATTCGACAAGGATTTACTTAGCAAAACAGTCTTACGTGTACTTTTTAAATATAGGAATTATTGGCTAGTGCTCGAATAATTTTGCAGCCGACTGTATATACGCAAGATGTATATTTTCATAATATATTTTGTACGAAGTATTGTTTCATATTCTTGATTCCTCTCCTAATATACCTTACAAATTAATAATGATATCCCAAAGATATTAAATATGTTTACCAGATAATTTTTCGATTTTTCTTTCACCAAGGACGTCACAGATACCAGCACCTTCGCCAACTTTTGCAGGTGCAATGTGAGATGTTTATTTTGAATAGGATTTGAATTTTGTATTGAATAAAGGTATCAATTTTTCTTTAATTTTCCGCAGACTTCAAAAGTTATGATTAATTGTAGTGTTATAGGTTGTTTGGCGAAGGAAATTATTTTATACTTTTAGGCGCAATTCAGTTTCATTTCATACAAATTTTTTTGTTATTATTTGTTTGAATAGTAATTGATATTTGGAGTCAGTTCTATTTTTTTACAAAAATATTTTATTTTTCTCTTTTCAGTGAAAACTTATTCGTATAGCAGAACATCAAAAGACGTTCGACGGCAGTTTCACAAATCACAACTTCCAAGAAAAGTGGCATAACTCAAAAAATGGTTTATGTCACTGAAAAATACATGAAATGTACCCAATGTGAACGGAAAAGTTACATCTCCATCCAGAAAGTTATCCACTCGAGAGACAGGGCGCATTCGAAAGTATTTCCCGGGAAGCCCGGTCGACCGGGAAGAAGAAAAGTTGTTCGAAAGTACTTCCCGGGAAGCCTGGTCAGTTGCAAATGGTGTTCGAAAGCTTTTGACCGGTCGACCAGACTTGTCCTGAACTTCCCGAAATATTTTGTTGGGAAGTGTGGGAAATTGAATCACGTGACACAACACACGTGGATTGAATGCTTCGTTGGTGCTCATTTTAGCGCAATTTGAATTAGTGAATGGTTATTTTTCTAGATATTTAGGTTATTTTTCTTAATATTGGGATTATTTTTCTAAATATATATTTTCTTCTATGCTCCGCCATGTTTGTTTATATTTTTGTTTCCCGGGAAGATGAAATGTGTTCGGAAGTACTAATAACCCGGTCATTTCCCGAACTTCCCACGTGACGTTATTTCCCAACTCGGGAAGTGACCGGGAAATACTTTCGAATGCGCCCACAGTTGTGCCAGTTTTATTCTAGCCAAGTTATTTTTTAACAGATTTTTCTCAAATGCTGCATTTTTAAGTTGTGTCACTTTTTTTGCCTTTATCGGATATGAGCAAAAAACTATCTATTGAATGAACATACGTCATGTTAAAAAGTCTATAGAAATGTAACGAACGGATACGCTGTATTCGTAACCAAAAATTCTGTTAGGCATATATATTGAACTTTACAGTGAATACGTCTCACTCGCTGCGCTGAAAATTGCGCAGCGTAAAGTTCAAACAAAGAGCAAAATATGCATTGCAGCTGACGGACAGAAGTTTCAACATCGATACTTACATACAGCTTTTACTAGTGTAGCTGCATGCGTTCAGCAGTCAGAGTGAGAACAGACTTTTGTGAGTATCCTGGAATTTGTTTATACCTTAATGAAGCCCATTTCAGGCCAAGATCATTACGACAACAAAAAAAAATTATTTAATTTAAATCATCTGTTAAGAAGTTATAAGGTAACAAATTTCAACAATAACAACAACGAGGAATATGGTTTGTATTGAGAACCTCTTCCTTTATGAAGTCGGTTTAAAACGTCTATGCGTTAATCGATCTGACCGCTTATAATAATCATACTCTGAATTTTACATAGCATAAATGTCATGCGCTACGTACGACATATGCAAAGTCGATCAAGTGTGCACAAAACAGGAGATTGTTAACAAACAAATGCACGTTTTAAGCGTTCTGTTTTTAGCATTAACGTCTAAACTATCTTTTCGTAATAAATCGATGATGCTCTGCAATTTTATAATTCACTTTTTTTCCCTGTCTTGAACTGTTTCCGAGATAGGAACGCAAACCCCACTGTTTCCCACCAGGTGGCGCTGTAGGTGGTTGAATCACGCAGCACATATCCACTTAACTATACCTACATACCACTTTTATGACTATCACTGCAACTGTTCAGCAGTTAAAAGAGTCGAGACTGACATTTTTGGGCACACTGTATTTTCTTTTAAGTGTCGTAAAAATATTACAATGGGACCTATTTCAGACCAAGACCTTTACTATAAAACAAAAAGTACCAAAATCGGATTATATGTTCAGAAATTATGAGCTAACAAACAAAAATAAAAACAAAAAAACATACGGTTTGAATTGAGAACCTCCTCTTTTTTGAAGTCGGTTAATTAGAGCATATCTTACGAAGTTATAAGCTTACAAACACCAACAACAACACATAGCTCGAATTAAGAACACCTTATTTTCGGAAGTTGGTTGAAAACGACTTTGCGCTAATCGATGTGACCGCTTACTGTTACATTACTTTGAACCACAGAGTATACTTGTCATCCGCTACGCTACAAAGTGTGCAACATAGTTCAAGTGTGCACAGTGTAGAAAATTGCGAAGAAACAACTGCATGTTTTAAGCGTTCTACTTTTAGCAATAATGTCTAAAAACTGTCTTTTCGCAGTAAATGGATGATGCACTACAACTTCGTAATTAACTTTTCTCCCATCTTGAACCGTTTTTGAGATAGGAGGGCTGATTTCGCTGTTTTTCACCAGATGGCGTTTTATTTTCTTTAGATTGTAAAGATATTACAATGGGACCTACTTCAGACCAAGATCTCTACAACAAAATTAAAAGTATCAATTAACCGTTTTTTCAACTATATAATGTATGTCTCACTAGCTACGCTACAATGTGTACAATGTAGCTGAAGTGTGCATAGTGTAAGAAATTGCGAACAAACAAATGCACGTTTTTAGCATTGTATTTTTAGCATGAATGTCAAACTATCTTTTCGTACTAAATCGATGATGCCCAGCAATTTTATAATTCATTTTTTCCCCCTGTCTTGAACCGTTTCCGAGATAGGAACGCTAGCATGAATGTCTAAACAATCTTTTTGTACTAAATCGATGATACTTTTCAATTTTTTATTTACTTTTTTCTCTAGAACCGTTTTCGAGATAGTAACACTAACTCCGCTATTTTCCACCAGGTGACGCTACAAGCGGTTTAACCTTGTACTGCATGGCCACTTTGCTATAATTACATACCATTTTAATACTATAGCTGCGGCCGTTTAGCAGTTGACAGAGTTGAGACTGATTTTCTTTGGGCATCCTGTATTTTCTTTAGATTGTAAAGATATTACAATGGGACCTATTTCAGACGAAAACCTTTTCAACAAAACAAAAAGTGTCAAAATCGGAGCATCCGGTCAGAAGTCATGAGCTAACAAACATTAAAAAAAAAACATATGGTTTGAATTGAGAACCATCCTTCTTTTTTTGAAGTCGGTTAAAAATGTAGTATATAAGTAAGAATTCTTACCAGTCTAAAAATACTATCCACACTTCATAGATACAACTGTGTAGTTTTCCTTTCTAATGGCGTTGATCTATAATTTTTTTAACAGTTACATGCTTTGAAATTATTTCAGTGTCTCTTATTAGCATGTTATCAAGTACAACCAATTGTGTATCAATTTGTTGCCATATTTACTATAGAAAAAAGAATTAATATTAAAATATAACGAAGATATATTAATAAATTGTTTAAAATAGGGCGAACGATTTAAGAAAAACACAAATATAGCGAAAATAAAAGCGGATGTTAAAACCTCGATCGTCAATTGAAAATAATGGTTGGCGTGGAAAAGTCGAGTGTTTTTGCCAGCCGCCAGGGTTAGAACTCCTACATAGACAGGCTGACGCATCCGTCATTTTCTATCCCACAAGACCGGCTGACTATTTATTATTGGTGGTTTTTCTGCAGTAAATTGCACAAATAACTCCAGAAAAGGGCACCGCCTGTTTATATTTTCTTCTAATCCAGAAAGAAGGAAAAAAGTTAATTATAAAATGCAGATGTAACTCGTGGATACCCGGAGCAGATGCACAACTTTGTAGCGTCAGATTTCCCTTATTTAAATTATTTCATTTTATTTTCAAAGTTATTTGGCAAATTTAATAAGAATGTACTGTTATTTTAAGTTATTGTTTCAAATTCTTTTAAAATTAACTTTAATATTACATTTCTTTTAATGTGAAGGGTTGCAGTTTTGAGAATGTTGGCGATGTTCTTAAAATTGCCAACTTGTTTGTTTCCTGATAAGAAGTTCTAGCTGACTTGATCAGAATAGAAGTTTAAAGGCGATAACAACGCTAATCAGGTAACCTAGCTTTTTCTACCGCCAACACTTTCCCAGACGGGATAGAAAATGGCGGACACTGCGCCAGCTCTTATCATATAGGAGTCTTAGCCAGGGTGCCCTTTAATTATTGACGTCACGTGGAACTGCTCTATAAAGCTAGAAAAAGCCGTAACTTTATTGCTGTATCGGCCGTATGCTCGGCTTGGGCTTGCTAAGCCAATAAATTAGATCGATCAACTTGAGCGTATCTATTTTTTATTTTGAAATTGTAATCTTCTGAGTGTAAAACTAGAATTAGGGTTATGGAACAACGGAATCTAATATTGCTATTACAATTAATTGCATTTAACAGCTATTGATAAAGGATATACAGTGGTGGACATAATTATAAGACACCTATATAATTTGACAAATAGTGAAAGAAAAGATACAGAACCTAAAAATGTTTTATCAAATGCGTCAAAACATAAATTTATTCTGTTGTCATATATAATTATTTTATAATAATGATATTTTCATACAATTTAATGAAAAAACTTAAAAACATAATGGACAAAATTATAACACACCAACCGTTTTTTCCAAATACAGTGGTCAACATAATTAGCAGACACTAATGATCTAAAAGAAAATTCTCTAACATGGTTAATCAATATTTGGTGGAGCCGCCACTGTTTTTTATAACACGAAAGATGCGATTCGGCATCGAATCTATCAATTCTAACAAAATATCGCAAGACAGTTCTTCCCAAGCACTTTTATAGCATTCTTTAGGTCTTCGACACATATAAACTGCCTTCTATTTCGGTAAACCGCACGAGCTAAGTTCCCCCACAAGTTTTCGATGGGATTTAAGTCTGGGGAGCGAGAAGGCCACGGGAGAACATTGATACTTTGCTTTGAAAGCTACTTTTTCGCTTCGTGTGATGCATGAATCGGCGTGTTATCATGCTGGAAAGTGTAGTTTTCGCCACAAAGAAGTTAACCGTATATGGCTAGTTGATCTTTAAGAAGAATCTTGTACTTTTCGGAATTCATTCTTGAATGCACAAAACCAATATCCGTTTTCCCTTGAGCCGAAAAACCAGCCCAAACCATTACTGAGCCTCCACCCATTTGGCGGCTCATTAGTACATGAGACTTCCGACAATCATGCCAATAATATTGAAACCCGTCAGGACCATCCAGGTAAAACATTTTTCATCAGAAAATAACACAGAGTACCATTTGGAGGTCCAGGCCATAGTTTGTTTAGCGAAGTTTAGACGCTCCATTTTGTGCCGGCTTAGAAGCGGTGGACTTTTCTTCAATTTTTTATATTTCACATAGGAAGCGTTATGCAACACCTTGTGAATCGTTCTACTTGAACAATTCAGTTTCAAATAATTTTTAATACCTTTAGTGGTCATCTTATTCTGTGTAGCGAGCGAAAGCACATGGCGTCTGTCTTTCGAGGACAAGCAAGGAGTACGTCCAGATCTTTCAATAACCGATCCATTAATTTCTCATTTGAAAACATTTCTAATTGCACATCTAGAGCGTTTAATAACTTTTGAAATATTATTAATTGAAGCACCAGTACCATTTAATCTCCAAATTTCGCAAATTTCACTTTCTTTTAATTCTGAACCTCGTGCCATGTTTGTAAATGCGTGAAATCGGTTATCGTCTGCTTTAGTTGACTACTGACGTCATAACAGCGTGCAGAAAATTTGCATATTGCACATTATTTAAAAAAAAAAAAAAAAGCAGGTGTTTTAATTAAAATGTTAGGGTGTCTTATAATTTTGTCCATGATATTTTTAATTATTTTTATTGAACTCTATAAAAAATATCATTTCTGTAAAACAATTACGTGTGATAACAGAATAAATTTATGTTTTTGACGTATTGGATAAAACATTTTTAAGTTCTGAATCTTTTCTTTCACTATTTGTCAAATTAGATAGGTGTCTTATAATTATATCCACCACTGTATGTATTTTTATCCGTTTCTCTCTCTATCTCTACCCTCCCAATATTTTTTATCTTTGAAATAATCTAAAAAAAAAAAAAGTGTTACAATCATTTTAATTATGCATACAAATATTTTGTAAAAATAATTACCTACTTCTTCCTCCTTTATTTATTTTTATTTATTTTTATTTTTCAATAAATTAAGTACAACCATACTTTTGTTAAGCAAATATTTCTTTTGTTTTTATTCGTTATCATGCTACAGTTAAAATTTACGTCACTTCATACCTGACATTCATATTAAGGCTCCTATATATACGAGCTAGCGCATCACGCATTTTGTTGCCTTAGGGTAGCCATATGTACTCAGTGCTTTCTGTAAATAAACAAAAGGCAGCCATTATTTCTATTGTCTTGCATTACTTTGGAGTTAGTTTTTTAATAATTTTTCACAGTTTTAGCTCGGTAAATTGTCATATTGCATATTATTTAGTGATAAATTGCTATAATCACTCACGAAAAGAACATAAAATATTCAGATTTCCATTAGATAATTTAGGAAGAATAGAATAATATAAATTTTATTTTTCTTTATGTTTTTCACACTTTCAAATGCAAAAATACAAAATATGTACTATTTTAATCATAATATTTATGTTAATAACCATAAATTAATAAAATAAACCTTTTATTACTGTGCGTTTGAGTTTTTGGCGACATTTTCTGGGTTCGCCAATGTTGTTTTGTTTCCGTGTTGTAAGTATAGTGCGACCACGTTTCCTACGACTAGAAGTGAGGCCGAGTTCAAAAGTTTAAAGTGATGCAAGATTGGCCGAGAGATAGTTATTTGGCAAACATCCAGTTATTCGGTGTTCCCTTATCGCTTGTTTTCTCTCAGTCACCCCTATTTTAACACTGGATTCAATCCGCACCTGCGCATATGCTTCCATGGTCGCAAGAAATGTGGTTAAAGAATACATTTATTTTAAGGTTATTTTTCTTTAAATGAATAGTATATGCTAGAAATAGCAGAAAAAATAAGTTAGGGAGACCAGATTCTTTTGATACAAAATGAGGACAAATTATGCAATGTCCTTATTTCCATGAGAAAAATGAGGACAGTCTTCTTTAAAAATGAGGACTTTTATAAGGACATAAAATTTCATAATATATAGCGCAAAATTAGCTTATATTAACCCCACTTGAAGCCATTAATCATAACAATGATAAATTTATACTACTTATGAACTCATACGATAAACATTATAAAAAATATTTACATAAGCATTATTTAATTTATAATAAACATTATCATAAACTCGTACACATAGGCTTCTCATCCTAGGCCTCAAGCTTAAATACGTTCAGATTATGTGAAATTCTAGACATAGACGTATCTACGAAAAACGTACAAAATACGGACGTCAATCTTGGCACATAAACTAAATGAAAATTGAACTAATCCAGTTTACGTGCTAATTTGCACCTGAAGGTCGCCATTTTCTTTATGTAGATATGATATGGTAATCAAATTTAAGAAAATTTATCTTCTAAAAAGATTTTTCGATTCAGATTTGGCCGTGCTGTGAATTGGGCTGAATATTTTACTTATGAAGTCTGCTCTCTTAACGTATCTCCATGGTTCTGTGCATGAAGAGAATAAATGTTCTATTACCATCGTTCTGTGTTTGTATCCACGTTTATATCGCATTCGTCCGTATTTGTATTGAAAATTGTGTTTGAAAAGTAAATATGTGTTCTGTGTAAACTATGTTCTTTGGAAAACATATTGTTATAACATTTAATTAATATAAAAAAACAAAACTTTAGGATTTTATCATTTCATTATCAATTATTGTTATCTTCGTTTAACATATGCTGTGATACGTCCATATGTTACTACGAAATTTATTTATAACTATGCTTAATATGGTATATGTTAAACTTAATTTTCTTAAGCTTTAAAAATATAGTTGTTTTTAATAAGATATTATTTATAAGTATGCTTTAAAAGTAAACAAATTAATGTTTTTGGAGAAACATTTTTAAAACATTTTGATTAATATAAAAACAAAATTTTAGGCTTCTAAAAGTTTATTGTTTATAAATCATTGATAGACCATTTTCATGATAAATCAATTTATTTATAATATAACATTGTACATTCTAATTTTTTTTAGCATTGTGTTTTTAGTATTATGTATTTAACTAAAAAAATAAATAAAAATGTATAGCCTAATATTTTGGATTTAATTATTTGATTTTTATTTATTTATTTTAATGACTACTGAGATTGCGAGTTTTAAAGAAAAAGCAATAATTCTGAATGTTAAACAAGCTTGAATTGCTTTGTTTAAATTCTCATAATTACCATAAGACGAAAAATATAAATGCTTTCTAGACATGTAAAAGTTATTTAACTTTTACTAAGTACAGATATGTTTTGAATTTATTAGTTCAAACCATAAACATTTACAAATATTTATACAATCAATAATCATAGATAAAACATTAATAAATTATAAATGTAATAAGTATAGATTATAATTATTTTTAAATTCATATTAACTTACTATGTACTTATATTATGTTTTAGATCACACTTTTTTCATTTATTGCATTTTAATTTTAAAATGCAACTTATTGTTATTATAATACACTACAAAGCTTTTTTTTTTTTTTTTTAGAATTTAAATAAGTTTGGGTTTTGCTTTGTAGAAAGGGCAAGCATAATTTTGATTTAATTATAGACACATTGATTCGAAAAAGATACTTTACATTTTTTAAATTTTTAATTTTGTGTAAAAAATTATTATTATTATTATTATTTTAGGGAGAGGTGTTATAATGAACAAGTTATTTTTGTTTAAAAATGCATTCAATTTAAAAAATGTCTTTTTTTCCATCATAATGACATCTTTTGCATCATAACATTCATATATTTTAGAGCGAAAACAGCTACAAGAATTTAAAAATGACACATCCCTTAATTTTAGTAGTTTAATAGCCATTTCTGATACTTTCATATTGATCACATAATGACAGTTTATCCTTTAGTGTTAATAGCATGCCATTATATGAAATGAAATAATACAGTGCGTACAAATATTTATATAATAAGTTTAATGTTTTATATAAATTTAAAATAAATATTAGTTTATCATAATTGTGATTAATTGCTGGCATGCAGTTAATACAAAAGTATCTCATTTGTTTATATTATTAATTTATCATGTTGTAGTTGTAGGTGAATTCTACATATTTATTATTTTATCCTCACGTATAAAAATTCAACATAATAGCAAAGAAAAGAATTTTCTAAAAATAGAAATTGTTTTATTCAAGCCTTATTTTGTCGATGAATAAACACTGAAAAATCATTAGGTTATTTAAGCATCCCCCCCCCCCCCATTTCTAACAAATGTATTTAAATGTTATACCTACTGAAATGTTTATAAAAAATAAAATAAAAGCCTTTTGTTTCCTGAGTAATAGCTATGAAATGCTGTACAAAACTACAGAATTTAATACAACAGGACTTAATTTTAACCGACTTCAAAAAAGAAGGAAGGTTCTCAATTCAAACCGTATGTTTATTTTTGTTTATTAGCTCAAAACTTCTGAACGGATGCTCCGATTTTGATACTTTTTGTTATGTTGAAAAGGTCTTGGTCTAAAATAGGTCCCATTGTAATATCTTTACGAAATAAAGAAAATACAGGGTGCCAAAAAATATCAGTTCCAACCCCAACTCTTTTAACTGCTAAACGGTTGCAGCTATAGTGATAAAAATGGTATGTAAGTATAGCAAAGTGGCCATGCAGTACAAAGTTAAAATGCTTGCAGCGCCACCTGGTGGAAAATAGCGGAGTTAGTGTTCCTGTCTCGAAAACATTTCTAAAGATAAAGTGAATTACAAAGCTGAAGAGTATCACCGATTTAGTACAAAAAGATATTTTAGACATTCATGCTAACGTTCCTATCTCGGAAACGGTTCAAGACAGGGGGAAAAAAAGAACTATAAAATTGCAGAGCATCATCGATTTAGTACGAAAAGATAGTTTTGACATTGGTGCTAAAAATACAAGGCTAAAAACGTGCATTTTTTTGTTCGCAATTTCTTACACTATGCATACTTGAGCTACATTGCACACGTTTTAGCGTAGCTGTTGAGACATACGCTATATAGTTCAAAATACGGTTAATTGATACTTTTAATTTTGTTGTAGAGATCTTGGACTGAAGTATGTCCCATTGTAATATCTTTACAATCTAAAGAAAATAAAGGGCCATCTGATGAAAAACAGCGGAATTAGCGTTCCTATCTCAAACATGGTTCAAGATGGGAGAAAAAGTTAATTACGAAGTTGTAGAGCATCATCGATTTACTACGAAAAGACAGTTTTTAGATATTATTGCTAAAAATAGAACGCTTATAACGTGTAGTTGTTTGTTCGCAATTTCCTACACTGTGCACAGTTGAATAACGTTGCACACTTTTCAGCATAGCGGATGACACGTATACTCTGTAGTTCAAAGTATTGTTACTGTAAGCGGTCACATCGATTAGCGCAAAGTCGTTTTCATCCAACTTCAGAAAGGAAGGTGTTCTTAATTCGAGCTATGCGTTGTTGTTGGTGTTTGTAAGCTTATAACTTCGTAAGAGATGCTCTAATTAGCCGACTTCAAAAAGGAGGATGTTTTCAATTCAACGCGTATGCTTTTTTGCTTTTGTTTTTGTTTGTTAGCTCATAACTTCTGAGCGGATGATCCGATTTTGATACATTTTGTTTTATTGTAATGGTCTTGGTCTGAAATAGGTCCCATTGTAAGATCTTTACGATCAAAAGAAAATAACGTGTGCCCAAAAAAGTCAGTTCCGACTCTTTTAACTGCTGGACAGCTGCAGCAATAGTCATAAAAGTGGTATGTTGGTATAGTAAAGTGGACATGTGCTACGCGATTCAACTGTCTAAAACGCCACCTGGTGGAAAAGAGTGGAGTTAGCGATCCTGTATCGGAAACGTTTCAAGACAAGGGAAAAAAGGGAATTATAAAATTGCAGAGCATCATCTATGTAGTACGCAAAGATAGTTTAAACATTAATGCTAAAAACAGAACTTTTAAAACGTGCATTTGTTTGTTCACAATTTCCTATTTTGTGCACACTTGAACGACATTGCATATGATGTAGCGTAGCGGGTGACATTTATGCTATGTAAAATTCAAAGTATGGTTATTGTAAGCGGTCTCATTGATTAATGCATAGACGTTTTAAACCGACTTCATAAAGGAAGAGGTTCTCAATACAAACCATATTTCTCGTTGTTGTTGTTGAAATTTGTTAGCTTATAACTTCGTAAGAGATGATTCAATTTTAATACTTTTTTTGTTGTCGTAATGATCTTGGCCTGAAATATGTTTGATTATGATTTCATTAAGATATAAACATATTACAGGATACTCACAAAAGTCTGTTCTCACTCCAACTGCTGAACGTATGCAGCTACACTCGTAAGAGCAGCATGTAAGTATCGATGTTGAAACTTCTGTCCATCAGCTGCAATGCATATTTTGCTCTTTGTTTGAACTTTACGCTGCGCAATTTTCAGCTCAGCGGGTGACATGTATTCACTGTAAAGTTCAATATATATGACTAACAAAATTTTCCGTTACGAATACAGCGTATCAGTTCTTTACATTTCTAAAGACTTTTTAACTTAACACATGTTCATTCAATAGATAGATTTTTGCTCATATCCGATAAAGGCAAGAAAAGTGACACAACTTAAAAATGCAGCATTTGAGAAAAATCAACTTAAAAATAACTTGACTAGAATAAAGCTGGCACAACTGTCTCTCGAGTGGATAACTTTCTAGATGGAGATGTAACTTTTTTGTTCACATTGGGTGCATTTCATGTATTTTTCAGTGACATAAACCATTTTCTCAGTAATGTCACTTATCTTGGAAGTTGTGATTTGTGAAACTTCCGTCGAACATCTTCTGATGCTCTGCTAAGTTTTCACTGAAAAAAAAAAAATAAAATCTTTTTGTAAAAAAATAGAACCGTTTCCAAAAAAGAACTACTATTCAAATAACTAAAAATGAAAGAAATTTGACAGAAAATGGAACTGTAAATTGCGCCTAAAAGTATAAAATAATTTTCTTCGCCAAACAACCTATAACACTACAATTAATCATAACTTTTGAAGTCGGCGCAAAATTAAATAAAAATCGATACCTTTATTCAATACAAAAATCAAATCCTATTCAAAATACACACCTCACATTGTTACCTGCAAAACGCAGCCGAGAACTAATTTGATTCAAGAAAACAAATAAGATTTCGTAAGCAGCAAAAGTTGGCGAAGATGCTGGTATCTGACGTCCTCGGTGAAAGAAAAATCGCAAAATTATCTGGCAAACATATTAAATTTCTTTGGGATATCATGATTATTTTCATAAGGTATATCAAGAGAGTAATCAAGAATATCAAACAACACATCGTACAATATATATTATGAAAATATGCATCTTGCGTGTATATATTTGCCTTACGTTTTGATCGCCAAATCCAAAAGCCATCCAGGATGATAGTTATCAAAGTTATGCCAAATTTGCAAAGGAAACTCTAAGTTCGTAGATACATAAATACCTCATTGTGAAGAATGTTCACTGTTCTATATAGATGCTACTAATGGACCAATTGTGTACAGTGATAAAATAATAAAGGAAGCATGAAAATGGATCATTCGAGACAACAGCATTTGTTGCTACCGATCTAAAGACAAACCTTTAAAAACTAATTAAATTTTATTTAATTTTGAGACGACTTCAAAAGTTATGATTAATTGTAGTATTATAGGTTGTTTGGCGAAGGAAATCATTTTATACTTTTAGGCGCAATTTACAGTTCCATTTTCTGCCAAATTTCTTTCATTTTTAGTTGTTTGAACAGTAGCTCCTTTTTGGAGTCGGTTATATTTTTTTACAAAAACATTTTATGAATCTATATAAAGGCATATGAAAACCTGAATAAACTACTACGTCAGAAACGCCAAAAGAAAAATATTTGCGATGCATACAGCTGTTCACTTCTCCAGATTCAGAATTCTATTTGCACTGAAGACGGTATACTTGAGGCTACCAAAGCAGCTGTATGCATCACAAATATTTTTCTTTTGGTATTTCTGAAGTAGAAGTTTATTCGGGTTTTAATATACCACCGCCAAGTCTCTTGTTATTATAAAGGCATACGGTAACAGTATTGAATTCCTCAGCAGCTGTTACTATGTTTATTTCTTAAAATTTCATTCATACAGCTTTAGCAGGGGGGGGGGGCATCATGGCGACTTCTAAGTCTTTGTCATTCTGGTGATGAATTAAAATGGATATTACATCAGTAAAGACCTTGACAAGAAATATCTGTGCCATTTCTGTGTAAAATTTCAAATTTCACCAAGAGAATCCTTGGTGAGTTTTTTTTTTTTTCTCCAATTTCATTTAATTTTTTATTTAATTTAATTTTTTTTTTTTTTTATTATAATATTTTATCTATTATTGCTGATTGTATAAATATTTGTATCTGTTTAAGGTTTGAACTAAAAACAAATATGTACTAGTAAATGTTAAATAATTTTTACAAGTCCAGAAAGCATTAATATTTCTTCATTTATGGTAATTATTAGAATTTAATAAAAGCAATTAAAGCTTGTTAACATTCAGAATTATTACTTTTTCATAAAAACTCGCAATCTCAGCAGTCAGTAAAAAAAAAAAAAAAAAAAAAAAAAAAAAAAAAAATCTATAAAATAATTAAATGCAAAATCTTAGGCCATACATTTTATTTTTTGTTAAATACATATACTAAAAACACAATACTAAAAAGAATTAGAATATAAAATGTTATATTACAAAAAAATTGATTTATTATCAAAATGGTCTATCAATGATTTATAAATAATGAATTTTTAGAAGCCTAAAATTTTGTTTTTATATTAATCAAAATGTTATAATAATGTTTCTCCAAAAACATAAATATGTTTACTTTTTAAAACATACTTATAAATAATATCTTATTAAAAACAACTATATTTTTAAAGTATCACAAAACTAAGTTTAATATATACCATATTGAGTATAGTTATAAATAAATTTTGTAGTAACATATGAACGTATTACAGAATATTTCGAATGAAGATAACAATAACTCATAATGAAATGTTAAAAGCCAAAAGGTTTGTTGTTTATATTAATTAAAATGTTATAACAATATGTTTTTCAAAGAACATTATTTACGCAGAACACATATTTACTTTTCAAACACAAATTTCAACACAAATACGGAAGAAGATGGGAATAATCCGTGGATACAAACACAAATCATGGTAATAGGATATTCTCTTCAATCTCCATGCACAGAACCATGGATGAGATAATAATAACAGGAGACTTGGCGTTGGAATATTAAAACCCGAATTAACTACTATGTCAGAAACGCCAAAGAAAAATATTGGAAGTGCATACAGCTGTTTCGGCAGCCTTAAGCGTGCCGTCTTCAGTGCAAAAAGGATTCTGAATCTGCAGAAGTGCTCGTATATATAGGAGAGGTATCGAATTTAGTTCAACCAACAGGATTACGGGAAAGGTGGGGAGAGTGGCCAATAGGAATTTATTAAAGTTAGCTGTGTAAACAGTAGAAAAATTAAGAAAATGTGGACTGAATATAAAATTTCCAACAGTCAGACAAATAGGGATTAGCGAAATCACAATTTACAAGGTTTTTAAAATTTTTATAAATATGAAAAGCTTCAAAGAAATCGAGTTCATGAATGGATTTAGGTCTGCAAATTATTTTAGCTGAATTAAATTTAGAATTATGATTTTCCTCCCAGCAATGTTTAGAAATGGCCGATTTACTGGTTTCTTGTTTGCGGACGTAATTCATATGTTCTTTTACATGAAATTTAAGACTGCGTTTAGTTTGGCCAATATATGATAAACCACACTGATAAGAAATACTATAAATACCCCAAGAATTATGCATATCAATGGGATCGTTTAACTGAGAAAAGGTGAGTTTATTGGAAGGCGAAAATATTATTTTAAAATCATATTGTTTTAGAATTTTAGCTATGATTTGACTGTATTTAGGAAAATAGGGTAAGACAATACTGATATTAGAAGAGACTGACTTAGTAGGCGAAATACGAGGGAGTTGTAATTTTTGGATAGCTTTGTCTATAATGGAAGGGTCATAAACTCTGTCAATTGCAATGACTTTCAGGTATTTAATTTTAGATTTTAATAAAATAGGATTTGAACAAATATTAATGTCACGGTTTGCAAAAGTATAGAAAGCAGCCATTTTTTGGTTAGGTGGGTGACATGAACGCGCATGGGGAGAAAGGGAGACAGCAACATTTTTTCGATAGACGGTGGTTGAAAATCCATTTACATTGCGAGAGACGAGGGTATCAAGAAATGGAAGGGAACCATTATTTTCTATTTCATATGTAAACTGGATATTACTGTCAATTGAATTTAAAGTTTCTAAGACATGATCAATATTGTGATGAGATATGTCGATAAGCGTGAAGGTGTCGTCAACTTAACGGGTCCAAAAAGGAAAGGATATTTTCTTAAAAAGCTTGCTTTCGAAATAGTGCATGTAAATATGTGCGAGAATTGGGGAGAGAGGGGAACCCATGGCTAAATCTTCAGACTGACGATAGAATTTATTTTGGAAAGAAAAAGCGGTTTGTGATAAACAAATGCGGGTAAGAGAGATAAATTCTTGTTTTTCAAAAGATGTGAAATGAAACTCTTTTAATCTATTTTCGAGACAGCAGAGGGCGCCACTTATTGGAAGATCAGTGAAAAGAGATTTCACATCAAAAGAATCCATAGTGAGATTAGTTTGAGGGCAGTTTTGAATGTTTTTTGCAAATTTTATGGAATTCTTAACAGTATAACTATTAGCAGCAAGAAGGGGAGCAAAAATTGTGGTGAGAATTTTAGCTAAATTATAGGAAGCAGTACCGATATTAGAGGGACGATATTATAGGGGGCGATTTTCCATCAATACGCATTGAAACGTGAAGCATTCGAAGTACTAAAAACTAACACCGCAGTTAAAAACTGAGAGCATAGTAAAATTCCGGAAGATTGGAGACAGCTAATGCACAAGAATAAACGAAATGATGACGTCAGAAAAGAAGAGAATAAATAGAAATCCAGCGACAATGGTCAAGGCAGCATCTTTGACATCTGAAGATGACCGCGATATTTAGCGAGTTGAAATATATCATGAAAATGCAGCACTTAAAAGGATTTTATATAAGATATTTTAAATGCTTTTAAATTGTTTAATTAGTCCTTTTTTAAAATTTTAATATAAAAATAAGGGTTTTTTTTCTTAAAAGGTAATGAGTTTTCTATATTTTATAGATGGGATTTGTAAATTATAAATAATTTTTAACAAAAACCCACTTATTTGCAAAAAGCCAGGGGTTTTTTGTTGGTGGGCCCGCCCAGAAAAACCCGGGCGGGTTTTTCTGGGCTAGGCCCAGTTTGCCAACCCTGATTTAAACTGGAATTACTTTCATTTTAAAACATCACTTTTCCTCCTCCACGGAAGATCAAAATTCAGATAGCATATCTCCGGACCATCCTCAAAGGTAAGTTCCAGACTGTCGCCTTTTGCCCATATTGTAGCTCCAGTGCGATGCAAAAACCAACCAACCTCAACTACTTAAACTTATGCTACTTTAGGTGAAGAACAGGGATTGTGCAGATATTGTAACATGTGTCTATGGATTACAGAATGCAGAGGGCCCTCCGTGGCCGTGTGCTTATGTCACAACACTGCTAATCGCCTTCGAGCGTAGAAGAGCGGGTTCTATTCCCGCGCTGGCCCTAGGTGTCTTTCCATTTCTTCGTATTGTAATTCTGTCATATGCTTTCTGTCTTTATCTGACGAAGATTTACAAGCGGACTACAAGTCAAGCATACAAATCTTATGTATATGTGTTATCAATCAATTATGAATACAGATCGTGTGTTGTTGCTCGGAGAATGTTATTCTACTTTGTGTAAAGAGGAGAATGGATGCATCCAGTATGGCCTGCTACTGCATTTTTTCACATTCCTGAGGCTGAGCCTACGCCAGTGCTAAGTGTGTCTGCCGTAATTACAGCATTTAAAAATGCACAAACTTTTTTTTATATGCACATGAAATTGCAGAAAAGGACAAGAAAATGTTGCAAATCTGGAAAATCCTCTTTTATTTATAAAATGAACAAAAAATCCAACATAAAATTACTGATTTTTAAAAATTAACATCACTTAATGTTCTACAACTTTGATTTATTTTTTCTGACAGTTTGGAGGGTAACAAATTAGTTTTAAAAAGTAGTATACTATAAATTGCGTGAATTATTTAATAAACATTGTTTAATTTGTGTTTTGACTTTAACTCAAATTCATCGTTTTTCTTCACGCACCGCATGAAAAATGATGGATCGGGGTTCTACTGTATTAGATTATGAATAATTTTTACATTGTATTCATTGGCATGTGCAGGGATAATATTTTTTCGTACAATTTATCACCACTAATTCAGAAGAGAAATTTTTATACTATAGCATTAAATCCTCCAAGAAAAATTTCTTTTTAATATTGGCGATGACAAAATAACAAAATGCACATAAAAATACAGGAACGCTGTGACTGCTGCATGCATAGTTGCCAACTTAGCACTTTTTGCGTATTGTAAAATTTTAATAGAAATTTTGTTTTAATTTAATTTTTGTTGCAGAAATTTATAGAAAATTTTTATTAGAATTTTCTGGTAGCCAAAAAGGACTAAGGCCTGAATGTGCATTTAATAGACATACATACAAATGCTGTCAAAAGTGACTTTTTTTTTTAAATAATCTTTTCGTGCCTGTGTTTCCAAAAAATAAAATGCATGATATATTCATGCAGATGAATTTGCACTTTGTCTGCATAAATTTATTATACATTTTATGTTTTGGAAATAGTTGTATGAAAATAATAAAAAAAAGTCCTCTGTGGCAGCCTTGTATATATTACGTAGGTATGATGCATATATACATACATAATATGTACATAGATTTGATGTTTATCTACATATACAATGCATAGATTTGATGTTTATTTACATATACAATACATAGATTTGATGTTTATTTACATATACAATACATTGATGTGATGTACATCTACATGTATAATATAAACATCTACGTTAATAATATATAGACATTTTGTACACTACATGATATAGATGAACATACATGAAATACATGAACATACTCTAAATTAAATTAAAGTCAATTTTTGGTCATTCTAGATGTAATATAGATGTATATCTGATGTACTTGGAGAGACATCTGATGGTTATATCTACGTTGATTCTATGTAAAAGCTACTATATTGGATGAATTCTAGATATAGTTTATGGATGTAATTTACGTCATATAGATGTAATATATACTTAATTGCGTTGTCTGGGTTGCTAATTGTGCCAGATTTTATGTTTTACCGAAAGTTCACAAACCCAATATTCCATTTCGTCACATATCGGTACTGCTTCCTATAATTTAGCTAAATTTCTCACCACAATTTTTGCCCCCCTTCTTGCTGCTAATAGTTATACTGTTAAGAATTCCATAAAATTTGCAAAAAACATTCAAAACTGCCCTCAAACTAATCTCACTATGGATTCTTTTGATGTGAAATCTCTTTTCACTGATGTTCCAATAAGTGGCGCCCTCTGCTGTCTCGGAAATAGATTAAAAGAGTTTCATTTCACATCTTTTGAAATACAAGAATTAATCTCTCTTACCCGCATTTGTTTATCACAAACCACTTTTTCTTTCCAAAATAAATTCTATCGTCAGTCTGAAGATTTAGCCATGGGTTCCCCTCTCTCCCCAATTCTCGCTGATATTTACATGCACTATTTCGAAAGCAAGCTTTTTAAGAAAATATCCTTTGCTTTTTGGACCCGTTACGTTGACGACACCTTCATGCTTATCGGCATATCTCATGATAATATTGATCATGTCTTAGAAACTGTAAATTCAACTGACAGTAATTTCCAGTTTAAATATGAAATAGAAATTAATGGCTCCCTTCCATTTCTTGATATCCTCGTCTCTCGCACTGTAAATGGATTTTCAACCACCGTCTATCGAAAAAATTTTGCTGTCTCCCTTCCTTGCCATGCGCCAAAAAATGGCTGCGTTCTATACTTTTGTAAACCGTGCCTTTAATATTTGTTCAAATCCTAATTTATTAAAATCTGAAATTAAATACCTGAAAGCCATTGCAATTGACAGAGGTTATGACCCTTCCATTATAGACAAAGCTATCCAAAAATTACAACTCCCTCGTATTTTGACTACTAAATCAGTCTCTTCTAATATCAGTATTGCTTTACCCTATTTTCCTAAATCCTGTCAAACCATAGCTAAAATTCTCAAACAATATGATTTTAAAATAATATTTTCACCTTCCAATAAACTCACCTTTTCTCAGTTAAAAGATCTCATTGATATGCATAATTCTTGGGGTATTTATAGTATTTCTTGTCAGTGTGGTTTGTCTTATACTGGCCAAACTAAACGCAGTCTTAAATTTCGTCTAAAAGAAGATATGAATTACGTCCGCAAACAAGAAACCAATAAATCGGCTATTTTTAAACATTGCTGGGAGGAAAATCATAATTTTAAATTTAATTGAGCTAAAATAATTTGCAGACCTAAATCCATTCATGACCTCGATTTCTTTGAAGCTTTTCATATTTATAAAAATTTTAAAAACCTTGTAAATTGTTATTTCGCTATTCACTATTTATCTGACTGTTGGAAAATTTATATTCAGTCCACATTTTTTTAATTTTTCTACTGTTTACACAGCTAACTTTAATAAATTCCTATTGGCCACTCTCCCCACCTTTCCCGCAATCCTATTGGTTGAACTAAATTCGATCCCTCTCCTATATATATACGAGCACTTCTGCAGATTCAGAATCCTTTTTTCACTGAAGACGGCACCCTTAAGGCTGCCGAAACAGCTGTATGCATTTCCAATATTTTTCTTTGGTGTTTCTGAGGTAGTAGTTTATTCGGGTTTTAACATGGATGAGATACGTTGAGAGAGCAGCCCTCTGAACATTCAATAAATAAAATTGAAATTTGAATCGAAAAACTTTGTATAAGATAAACAAATTTAATAAATTTGTTGATTACCATACCATATCTACATAAGGAAACTGGCGACCTTCAGGTACAGTTTAGCTCGAGTCAGTGGTTCGAGTCAGGTACAGTTTAGCTCGATTTAAGGGGGGGGGGGCTAGGGGGCCGAAGCGCCCCTCCAAAAGCACTAACATTCCCAACTGGATGTTACAATTGTAAATTTTTCATTGATCTTGAAAACTCTCAGCCCCCCTCCACCCCCCCCCCCCCCAAAAAAAAAAGTTAAGTTCTGGATCCGCCACTTGCTCGAGTATTTACGTAAACTGGATTAGTTGAATTTTCATTTAGTTTATATGCCTACTTTTTACGTTTTTCGAAGATACTTCTATGTCCAGAATTCCACATATTCTGAGCATATTTCAGTTTCAGCTTGAGGCCTATGTTCAAAATTCGTCTATAGACGCAACTCAGACATAATGGATGAAATATGAATGTAAAATGAACGTATGTGGTATGTGGGTTACATTTTTGCTTGCGACATTTCAACCTAAAATCTACCAAAGCAGATAGCAAATTTCAACGTATTTGGACGTAATGTTCGATTCAGATTACGTAATATCAACGTAATCCGGATGAATTATGTTGGGTAGGTACTGTGTATTAGGGCCTGTTTTCAGCCGTCACCCGCGTTAACGCGAGCGCGCGCGTTGGGCGATAGAGACTTTTCACTCGGGGGATGGTTGGGTTATTGGGTTGAGCGCTCGTTCCGGACGGCTCTGAACGGCTTGGGTGATGTGTGGGTGAATGAAATGTAAACAAACATGGCTGCTCATCTTCAGCACGATCGGATATGATGCTGGCAGTGAAATAACTATCAATAAAACTGAAAACAAAGAAATAATTTCATTTTTTTTACCTCAATAAATCTTCTACACAGCAAAACCAAAAAAAAAAAAAAACGATTTTGAAATGTCTGAAACCATATTTGTAAATTCTTACAAATATAATCGAACAAACAACTGATATTATTTTCAGAAATATAGAATGTTTATTTTTTACTCATGTCTTACTAACGGAATAATCTAGTTGCGTCCATAGATTTTTATTGCTGACACAAGTTTTATTGAACAGTATTAAGTTTGAAATTAACGATAACGTTTGGTTTGATTTTATAATTTTTTTGTAAACATTTGACTAGGTTATTTTGAAATTATATTAAGCATGTTAATTATGAAATTTACCAAGAAATACATTAGATTACTGAAATAATCTAACGCTTTATATATTCAACGCTTCAATTTGATAGTCTTGTTTGAATTAAAGAATTGCTATAATCACTAATTTAACATATATATTTCAGATGTTATACACCAAATGTAATTTTACTAGGGTCATTAAAAAAAAAAAATTATTGACCATGTAGTTTTAATGAAAGTGAAATGGTACATGAACTAATTTATTGAAAAAGTTTTTAAGACAAAAAATAAATAAATAAAACTTTGGGAGGAAACTTACTAATTTATCAATATATTTACTTTTAAAGTCTTCATTTCCTCATGGTAATGAAATATTTAATTTAAAAACTGCACATATACAAGTCTTATACATTTGTTTTAAATATCTGATGTAATTTAGTGTCATATTGGGATAAATTATAAATTCTTTCTTGACACACAAGATGTATGAGTAAAATAATTACTAAAGTTTTCATAGAATCATGTACATATTTTTATCGTTTCTGCCACTAATATAAAATCTTGGGGAGAAAATACAAATGCTCAGATTTTGATACCCAGATATTTAATACCAAATATTGGGAAGAAAGGAGTTTTCAAGATTTATAAAATCTCCTGTATTACCATGATGCAGTGTTTCTGATTACAGGTACTAATTTATATAAGAGTTTTTAGATTAATCAATTTGTATGATAATTTTTTAATAATTTGATAAATTTTTTGCACTTGTTTTCCTTAATCTAAAAGAAAATTTAAGCCAAAATTTTCATAATTAACATCTGTACCTTTACAAGTAAAAATTTGTGTTTACATGATAAAGCAGTACCTCGCCAAATTAGTTAACCTGTTGTTCAATGCGCGCTATACTCTGTCAAATAAACTTATTTATGGCACTGGGATCACAGACTTTGACAAATAGGCTTTGTACCTAAGAAATCAGAGGAAATTGGATTCATGCTGGTACAACTTGTAGGTTGGTCCACAACCGCATTTGGTGATTTTCTTTTGGTGCTGTTTTGAACGATAATGATGTCGTCCTGGATTCTTTGCAACATGATATGGCAACCTGTTTTCAGAAAAGAAGGTGAATGTACCAGAATTTTTTTGAGTTAATTGCTTAGAGAGAGAAATATTTTAATTCTTTTTTTTTTTAAATGTAGTTTAGGAAATCTAGTTTATATAATTATATTTTCCCGTAAACTGTAGAACATTTAAATGTTGTTAGGTACTTTTGTATTTCACTGGCACAGGCAATAGAATCACCAAAAATCATATGATCAATAGTACTAATCATTAAGCACCTAAGAAAGAGTAATTGTTTCAAAACACTAAAAGTAATAATAAGAAAATTAAAGATACATGACCATTTAATTATTATTTTTTTTTTAAGAGGTAAATTTTCTGAAAATTCACTTAAAGCTAGAGTTAAAAAGTGTTGTCCCATAACAAATATAACATTTATTTTATCAAATTCATAATAGAAAAGATGAATTAACTTTAAATTTGAAAAATAAATAAATATATAATGAACAAATCAGAGTTACGAATTAACTTATAATCCATTAATGAATCTATTGCTGTTGCCAATCCCCATAGCAGAAAATGCGAGACGCGCGACGTACGTCAAAGATTTTTTTTAGTCTGCAGATTGTTTCCAAATCAGCATTATGTAGGAATTCGAAATCTCCCAATTTTGGCATGAAAGATACAGATTGCCAATCTTTTTCCATTCACAACATAAATGTCAATATTTTTTTTAAACATGCTTTATTAAATACTAGAAACCTATAAAGAGGTAGAACTGTTCAATATTTCTCACTCGTGTAATTTTTTTGTGACCCCCCCCCCCACGTCAACTCTATTCCCATTTAACGATTGGCTATCAAACAGATCGCGGAATCCTTGAGATTTCCATTTTTTCCCCATCAGCAACATAAATGTCAGTAATATTTTTTTAAAACTTAGTTAATTAGATTCTATAACTTACAAAGAAGTAGAACTGTTCAATATCTCACTTATATCCCCCCCCTCCCCCCAACAGCTAACAATCGGTGATTGAACGTTCCAATTTTTTAGTTTTCTCCATCCACATCATAAATGTTAATATTCATTTGAAACATTAGATAAATGCAAACTTGTGATAAAAATATGCTTACTGAATCCGGTAACTTTTATTGTCCGTAACTCACTGTGAAATTATGCTGCAGATTATTTTCTAATGCGTGAATAGTTGTCGCAGATTGACAGAAAAATTTCTGCTACTGGGTTGCCAATCAAGTTTACTTGGGGAAATTTGCACCGGTAAAATAGAAAAGTATCTGTATATATGCATGCATATTGATCATCCTTGCATTAAAGTACTTTATGCAGTTATTATTTAATGCAAAATGAGGTACCGTAAAAACTAGTGTGTGAGCCATGGCCCTTACGAACAAAATATTTCTTCTTGGTTGTGGCCCTTGCAAAAAGTGCGACTGATAAATGATATATATATATTTTTCCATAAACACAATCTTCAAAAATAAACTAAACTGACAGGTTTTTTTTTTTTTATATATTTATTTTATATTACTATATGTCTATACTATTATGTATCGTACTATTTAAAAGAAACAGAAACTTCAATTTTTTTTTTTTTTTTTTTTTTTAGTCATTTAAAATTAAATGTATTTTTCAAACTTTGCTACCTGCTTCATCTAATGAATGAATCAGCATTCATTTTCTTTCTTTTTTTCCCCTAAGAATGGTGTGGGGTTTATTTATAGGCGAATTGGATATTGACCGCCAGAATATAATGCATTTCAGCAATATGACACAGAAAAGCAGAAATTTTGTTAATTTTTAGTAAAATGATAAAAAATTTGGGAATCAGCTTTGAAAAATTGTTTGCTAAATTATTACTTTATTCAGCAGTTAGTTCAAAAATATCACGTAATCAGCTTGAAAAAAATTTACATTTTTTTTAAAGAAAGCGGAAATTTAATTAAATGACTGTGGTAAAAGACAAATTTTATAAATCAAAATACAAACTTCAGTATTCCATCATATATCAGGAACACACAAAAAAGGGCTAAACAGTTAAAAAAAATAGGAAGGGGGAAGGGTATCCTTATAAAAACTAACGATAACAAAAGTGCATCAGAGGACGAGGGTTGAAAAGTAATTCGTTAAATACTTTAAATAAACACCATAAAATGCAAAAAACTAGCAACACTTGCTTCAAGTCGAAATAAAACACGACCCTTCGCCAAGTGAACAAAGTAGGCACAAGTGCTGCAAACAAAGGGGAAACACACACTGCAAAAACCTGTTGTGCCACATTCCATTAAAAACTCTCTTTAATATCAATATTTATAACAACACCCCTAATGTTAGTCATTCAGAAATGTTTAATTAACATAATTTTTCTTAATAAAAATTTTACATATGTAGTTTGGCGTAATTTTAAGCAATAGATGCTGAGTTATAGCCATATGGGAAATTGTAGAAAATGAGTAATAGCAGTACCACTTTTTGGTCAGTATACTATTGATTAAAAGACTTGTATATGTAGGAGGGGATAGGGAGGAGGTATTTTACCATGTTTTTATTAACTTCTCCTATTCTTGTTTGTTTGTGTGTTTGTCCGGTACAAATCTTGCAATCTATTTTCAACTACTAACTTCCCTACTAGCTAGACATTTGAAACTTTCACACTAGCTCAGAACCCGGTGACAACACAATACCTCAAAGTCAGATTTTTGAATAGTTTTCTTTTAATTGATTAAAATATGAAAATAATAAGCTCCTAATAGCAATAAAAATAGTCATTAAAATATTAGCTATAATTTAATTGTTGCGAAAAAAATTTACGAGTTCATTTTCTTTCGACATAAAAATAAATACATTTAATTAAACGTGAGCATTAAAAATTCGTAAAAAGTTAAATGATGCATCTGGCAAAAATTGACGTCATTATCACTTTAAAGATTTTCTACACATTGATAAAGTGTTAATGTAGTTCATGATGCAAATATGTTGTTCTGAAAGGAATAATATTTTAATTTTAAAACCAACTTTTTTAAAATTCAAATTTCCCGTAACTCATTAATCAATCACATCAGAACGTCCATCTTTGAAATATCGATAATAAGGATCGGAGCAATAAAAGCCTATTGTAAAATGTACTATTTACATTAAAAGGAGCTGTGTGATGTACTTGCTTCAGTAAATCTGAGCAATGTTCGAAATGTACTGGGTTTTCTCAACATAAAATCTCAACAGCGCGATCGCATTACTTGGGACTCAAACTGTTAATTCATTTTTCAATTCTTCAGTGCTAGACATATTGGCTGACTATTTTACCATGTTTTTATTAACTTCGATTCTTGTTTGTTTGTTTGTTTGTCTTGCAATCGATTTTTAACTAACTTCCCGACTAGCTAGACATTTGAAACTTTCAGGATAGCTCAGAACACGGTGAAAGTGCATTTTTTTAAATACCTTTAGCCAACTGTTTCGGGCTCCTGCTGCCTTCGGCAGCGTTACCAGTACAAAGCTTGTAATCGATTTTTCACTAACTTCCCGACTAGCTAGATATTTGAAACTTTCAGGATAGCTCAGAACACGGTGGCAATAAATTTTTTTTAATACTTTTAGTCAACTGTTTCAGGTTCCTACTGTCTTCGGCAGCGTTCATATGATTCAACAGGAAATTTATTTAACTAACTTCCCAAGTAGCTAGACATTTGAAACTTTCGGAATAGTTCAGAATATGGTGAAAATGCTTTTTAAAAATATTTTTATCCAATTGCTTTGGGACCCTGCTGCCTTCGGCAGCGTTTCCAGTACAATGCTTGCAATCAACTTTTAACTAACTTCCCGGCTAGATAGCCATTTGAAACTTTTATAATAGCTCATAAGACGATAGCAAGGAATTTTTTTAATACTTTTATCCAATTGCTGGGGTTCCGGCTGCCTTCAGTAGCGTTTATATGATTCAACAGAAAATTAAATAACATGGTTTATAAAAATTTTTTTATCTTATAATTATTTATTTCTGTTTGAGAATGATTGCTTTTCGACCATGTGAAAAGGTAATGGAAATAAAAAAAAGAAGTTTGATTTTTTTTTTTTTTTTTTTTTTCAAATTTAAATCTATTTAAACAGAAATTGATATTCACATGTTTTTACTGTTCACCTGTCTGCAGTTAAATATTCTAAAATACAGCTTAAAAAAAAGATATATATTTATTTAATTTTTTTTTTTTTTTTTTTTTTTTTTTTTTTTTATCTGTTTATGTCAAAAGACAAAAGGTTCTTTTGACAAAATAATGTTTTTTTTTTTCCTGAACCAGGCTGTAAAAAAGTAATTTTTTAATTTCTTAAATTTTAGATGGATTTCAACAGAAACGACCAATCGCCCTTGATAGATAAGCCATTTTGAGTGTAAAATATATCAAAGATATTCATTAATATTATATGTAATACATCATTTGAAAGATGCATGTTAAATCGATAGTAGGCTGCAGCCTGCAACCATGTGTTTAGTCACGGAGTCTACCTTTTCATTACTTGGAATATCACAGTAACTAAGTATACAGTGACTGCTAAAGTGATATAAATCGTTCAAATTTTGCATGAAATTTTTGGAGAAAACTACGGAAAACTCAGAACTTTTTTATTCTTTTATATTTTACAGAGTTTTGAATTCTGTTTCCCGCTCACATTTTGTACTAAAGATTTTTAATGTTATGTAGCCCAGAATTATGCACGTTTCGGAGAAAACTATGGATAAGTCCGACACAAATCTTTTTATAAAAATGTTTATATTACATTATAACTTTATGATTTAAACGAAGTCATTTAAACATATATAAATATTAAACAAAATGCCTTATTATTCGACTGCCAGCCGCGAAGTGCGGACGACACTGAAGACGGAAGGGGCCCCCCGTCCGAAAAGAGCTCTTCTGCAACGCACGAAGTCGAATAATAAGGTATTTTGTTTAATATTTATATATGTTTATATTACCTTTGTATCTCAGCTTTTAATTAATATAATTTCATAAGTAATATATCATTTTAAAAGTTATTTGAATTAGAATTGAAGAGTATATGTTTCAAATCTCTATCGCCAGAGGATGCTTTGATATTTTAATAATTCAATATCTAGAATTCTAATTATGATTAAATTACTTATAATATGAAATATTGCAGACTTTTAAACTGATATAAGTCGTTAAATTTCATATGGGAGTTTCAGAGAAAACCACAGAAAACCCACAACACCTTTATTCCAATATATCCGATTTTAATTATGATGCAGGCTTTTGAATTCCGATATTCTGCTCACATTTTGTATTAAGGATTTTTAACACTCTTTAGCCTGCAGTTATGCAAGTTTCAGAGAAAGCTACGGAAAAATTACACAATTTTTTTTATAACAATGTTTATATTACCTTTGTGTCTCAGCTTTTAATTAACATAGTTTCATAGGTAATATATCACTTTAAAAGTCATTGAAATTGAAGAGTATATATTGCAAATCTCTTTTACCAGAAGGCGCTTTGATATTTTAATAATTCAATATCTGCAATTCTGATTAAATTACTTATCGTGAGAAGATTAGGAGACCGTAGGCCCCACTGGACTTTTGATTTGTCACAATCAGAATTTTCAAAATTGCTTTATATGGTGAGCGAACAGGCCGTTTCAAATCATGAAATGTAAAACGGCACCTTAGTCGCCACAAAGCAAAATTTTTCTCTACAGTTAAAATTTTCAAAACTATTTGCACTATAAATGAGCAAGATGTTGAAAGTTTTAAAATGGTGATAAGGTACGCAAGGTGCTATCCCATGGGAATGTGCTAAAGTCAGAATTTTCAAAGATCATAACACTGGGAATGAACAGGTTATTTCAAATACTGAAATGGGAATAGGGTGCCAGAGGCACTACCGAGCAGGTATTTACTGCAGCTAAATTTTTCCATAAAGCTATTTGCACTATATGTCAATAAAGCTGTTGTAGGACCTGAAACGGGAAAGAGGCACAGCAGGTTCTACCGAGTGGGAGTTTCAGAAAGTTGGATTTTTCAAGGACCGTGAACCAGCTGCTCGCCGAAGGTGGCTAATATATAATAAAATCAACTGTTCTTAAGAAAAACTTTGAAAAAAAAAAAAAAACTACAGCCACATTAAAAAAGATTTAGTAAATTTTATAACTTAAATTTTAATTATGTATCAAGAAACAAAAATAAAAAATTCAATGAGAATGTTACTTACAGTGGTCTTGTTTTAGAAAGCTTCCTGTGCATTTTGGCTATGTCAGTCGGAATTTCCTTTCTCAGCTTCACCAAGACATTCTTATGTATATTCATTTTTTTCTTCACGTATTCTTCATTCTTCTAACTATTATATCAAGAAAACTACTTTACAGTATCTATGGTCTTTTATGAAATTACCATATACACTGTAAAGAAATTCACTTAATTTTCTGTTTTATAAGCCAGCACATTTCGTTAACCTGTAAATAGACACTTTCTTTCTTTTTTTTTTTTTTTTTTTTTAGATAATGAACTCCAAAGCAAAAAATACTTCAAAGTAATAAAAGAGAAGATAACGTACTTATTATCAATGAAACTTTTCTGACAAATTCTACATAATCAGAATATAACATAAACAATGTATCATTTTACTATTTGTTATTGATATTTGGTACTTTTCCATTTGCAGAAACAATAAAAAATAAATAACTGAGTAAAACCAAAAAATATTTAAATGAGTATAATTAAACCAGAAAACATTGTTAATTAATATTTATTGCTACGATATAAATGTTTAAATGTTGTTAAAATGCACTACAATGTAAACATCACCCGAGTTGAGGGATTCAGTATATACTATAGTACATAGGTAATAACTATTGTACCATGATAACTATAACAAATATTAACAATAAAATAAAAATTGCAAAGTAAAAATATTATACTAAAATGATTTAAAGTAAAAAATATTTCCAATAAAATAAATACATAACAGTAGGTAAATTATAAAGCGCTTGTTGTTAAGTATAAGAAAACTTTCTCCACAGCATAATGCTTAATTAAATTACACTATATTGCAGACAAATTCACTTGATTCATTTTGTGATTTTTACAATCCTCGAAAATAGGTTTATCCTTTTCAATACATTATTATAGATATATTTTCCTAATAAAATTATATCTAACACTATTATGTTATCCTATGTAATATATTTACATACGTAAATGGTATGCAATTCAATAGGAAATAAAAATAATTTCATTATCAAACGAAATGGACAAACATATACAGTATCTAACTTATTTTATTCTTTGTATAAACAGAATTGAAAACATATATATAAAAGAAAATACCCATGCACTAAATAACTTTAACGATTAATATGACAATAATAACATGTTAATTATCATCATTATTCAATAACGTAAATAAGTTGTCTGAAAATTTTTGCATTATAAAGAACTTCCCATGCGATAAAACTTGCAAGAAAAAAACTAAATAAAATAATTTTTTCTATAAGAAATAAAATATATAAATTTTTTCCCATCAATTAATTATAAGTTTCTATAGATTATGATTTTCATACTAGAAATTTATCTTCTGATGTCGAATTTTCGTAGTTATATACTGATTTAAATATACATATTGGTATTGGATGGGTTTCACAAACGTCAATTACAATAATTAATCTTGCTTAGCACTATAAAAGATTTATTTTATCATCTAATTTAACAAACATTCCATCAATTTCATAATCATAATTCGCTCCGCTCGGCATTCGCTCTGTTTTGTTTTGTTCTGCTCGAAAAACCCATCACGTGATCTGAAAACCCAAAGAAATTGTCTGGGTTTTGTGAGTTAAGCCCGAGTGAAAAAAATGCCGTCTTTGAACGCTGGGCTTGGGTAACCCAAACCACGTGATACCATCTCTGAACGCTTCTGGGCTTGCTCTGCGTAACTCGCGTTAACCCGCGTGACGACCGAAAACAGGCCCTTATACTCTGTTCACCGATAACTGAAAGCTAAAGTAAATAAAGCAGCGTGATTCTTCGCGATACGGTTGAATGACTGGCGTTGGGTTGAAGACAAACGGCGTTTCTCTGACAAGCGAACGACTTATTTTTTCGTTTGTTTATTTCGTAGCGGTATATTCCTCTCTTCAGGTGTTATATTAGAATTATGAAAAAAGAAAGCAAGGAATGAAGTCCTGGGAAGAAAAGATAAATGCAGTGAACCCAGAGAATAGTTTTTACCCAGCTATCACAAACTACACTCACTTACAAGGCACAGTAAACTAACCATCGGTTAATATAAACAGAATTGTCCATTTAGCAAGCAAACGTAAATGTGGCAAACTTTGCTGATAAAACAGCAGACCTTTATGTTTACTTTCGCTATCAGTTCTCCGCGAACAGTCTATAGGTACATGATTTTGTGTATAAGTGCGTAGGTGACTGACTTTTTAGGAAGCATTAATTTCTTTCTTTTTTTGATTCTCCCACACTTTTCTCATTCTTCACCTGTATGAATGCGAAGATGATTTTTTAAACTACTCATTTGAGGAAATAAATTTGAACATACTTCATACATAAACAGTTTTTCTCCGGTACGAATGCGAAGATGATGTTTTAGATGGCTTAATTTAGAAAATTCTTTCTACTCTATGGCTTTTCTGTTGTGTGAATTCGAAGATGCCTCTTCAGATCACTTGTTCTTGAAAATCCTTTAGAGCATTTTTCACAAACATATGGTTTTTCTCCTGTATGAACGCGAAGATGTTTTCTTAAAACGCTAATGTCAGAAAATCGTTTAGAACATTCTACACACACATACGGTTTTTCTCCTGTGTGAATTCGAAGATGCCTCTTTAGTTCACCTAGCCCTAAAAATCCTTTAGAACATTCTTCACACACATATGGTTTTTCTCCTGTATGAACGTGAAGATGTTTTCTTAGACCGCTACTGTCAGAAAATTCTTTAGAACATTCCTCACACACATATGGTTTTTCTCCTGTGTGAATTCGAAGATGTGTCATAAGACTGCCCTTTGCAGAAAATCCTTTAGAACATTCTTCACACACGTACGGTTTTTCTCCTGTATGAACGCGAAAATGTGTCGTTAAATGGGTCTTACTAGAAAATCCTTTAAAACATTCTTCACACACATACGGTTTTTCTCCTGTCTGAACGTGAATATGACGCTTTAGATGACTTATTTGAGAAAATCCTTTAGAACATTTTTCACAAACATATGGTTTTTCTCCTGTGTGAATTCGAAGATGTCTCGCTAAATGGTGCTTACGAGAAAATCCTTTAGAACATTCTTTACACACATACGGTTTGTCTTGTGTCTGAACGCGAAGTTGACGCTTTAAATCACTTGTTCGAGAAAATCCTTTAGAACATTCTTCATACACAAATGGTGTTTTTTCTGTATGAACGCGAAGATGAGCCATTTAATAGCTGTTATCAGAAAATCCTTTAGAATGTTCTTTACACATATGGTTTTTCTAATGAATGAATGTGCAGATATCTCATGATATTATCTTTTTTATAAATTCTTTTAGAGCATTTTTTACATACATACAACTTTTCTTTCGTATTTATGGGTAGATGATATTGTATATTCATATTTTCAACAATTAAATTCATTTTGAAATTTGTCACAAATATTTTGTGTTTCCTCTATATGAATATTTGGTTAAGTATCTATAGTCCTCTTAATATAAACAAACATGAACGTACACAGAGTACTGATAACATTCAGAGCCGTCACTTACATAGAAGCTAATGGTAAAAATTTAACATGTAAATTTCCCATAGACACTATCGCCACTGACGAGGGACTAAGGCTCCTATATATACGAGCTGGCGCATCAGGCATTTTGTTGCCTTAGGGTTGCCACGTGTACCCAGCGCGTTTCTCTGATAAACAAACGACAAACATTTTTTTTTATCGCCTTACGTTACTTTAAAAAATTTGTTTTATTATATTTTATAATTTTAGCTAAGTAAACTATGATATAGAAGTTTGTTTAGCGATAAACTACAATAATCATTCAAGAAGTGAATATAAAGTGTTCGCAAACTGTGTATTTGAGTTTTGGCGGCATTTTGTAAAAGAAACAGAAACCGCCCTAACAACACATCTTACGCCAGTACATCCCTACGATATCCTCAGAATAAAATGACATCCTGATAATGTAATGTGAAAAAAAATATATGTTTTTAGGAATATTATTGTTGCTTATTGCTCTTATCTTGACCGGATTAGCTTCGGATCCAGATTTCTTAAAATCATTAAGGAAGCGATAACGACGCCAAGCGGGAATTCTGTCCTCTTCTGAGGCAAAAAAATGGTGGTGATGCGCCGGCCTATTATTTTATTTAGGGGCTCTACGAGGGACCGAAGTACTACTCATACGTAACGGATTACGTATGCGATTACGTATCAAGTTTTCTCTTGACAGAAATTGGAAAAAATACTTAAATCAGGAAATATATTAAGCTAAAATTCTTATGAAAAATTCCGTCACACAAATTCCTGATAATTATTTACATAACTTGGCAGAATAGAATAATATCTCTTACAAATTTATACTATTGGGATTATTGCCTTGAAATTATTATGAAATTGCATAAAAAGAAAAATACACAATTGACCCTAATTAAATATAAATAAGTGCAATAAAGTAAATGTATTGAAGTGATGGAGCCTAATGGGTGGGGCATTTCAGTTTGTGACTGTGTGAGATAATTGGCCTTAACATGAATACTGTATGCCCTGTAGTAGAAAATAAGAATGTGCAATGGGAAGCTGAAAGAGGAAAAAATAAGAATATATTGTTATAAAATGTTCTTTTTTAATAAAGTCACTTTATAATTTTTCAATAATCCTCTAAAGGATATAATTCTTTTTTTTTTTTTTTTTTTAATAATAATAATTAATGTTCATTAAATAAATTTATTAAATATTTTATAAAAGAAATAATGTGTACTTTTTATAATTTTTTAGTCTATTAATCTTCTAATGAATTAAAAAAAACAAATAATTAATTTAAACTACTGAAAGGGGAAATTTATGAAAACATACGTTACAAAATAAGGTTTCATACTTTTTAAGCCTTTAAATATTTTTAATTAGTTTAATAAATAAATAAATACTTTTTTTTTTTCTGTAAAGGGTTAGTAATCTTAATTGGTTCAGTAAGTACTCTTTTTATAAAATAATAGCATGTTACGTCTATTAGTGGGTCACTGTTTTTAAATGAATTTCTGTAATTAATGAATTCTCAAAATTGCACTAATTTTTGTCTGGTGAAAAAAAATATTCGGATCGAGAAAAATGTCGCACCAGTCTCCACTGCCTTCGGCCAGGGCCCGATTGAGCTTTGAAGCTAGAATAAGCTCAGTATCATTTCGGGGCCCTCTTTCATTTCAGAAAATGTTGTTTTCCTGTTACATATTGTAATATAAAAATGCTATAAACCAAAAATTAGTGTATGTTTATAGTTATTTTTTTTTTTTTCATTCATATATCTGGGTGGTTTTTACACAAAACATTAAAATCGTATAACTTATTAATTAAGACCATTCAGATTTTTGAGGTTAAATAATAGATTTTTCCCTAAATAGTGAGCATTTTATCTTGCTTTAGGCGAATTTTCTCAGAAAAATTCAGTCTCAGTATGAAAATATAAAACAGAAAATTCAAGACCCTGTTTTTAGTCATTTTGGGCACCCTTCTTAAATTTGAGAGGGGAAGCTTGTGCTTCCCGAGCCTTTGGGGTAATCAGCCCCTGCCTTCGGCAGTGCAGGCTATTGTGCGCTGCTCGAGTACATTTATATTCGACATTCTTAAGAAATTTCTGACTATTTTACACTTTCAAAAATATCCGCAATTGTTTTCTCGGGCTGTAAAAGGTAATAATACTAATTTCTTACATTCTAACTGAAATGCTTTATTTTTGCCCAATGCCTTCCTCTTCCTCGTAATAATTCTACACTTTCAAAAATATCCGCAATAGATTTATCAGGCATTAAAAACTAATGATACCAATCTCCAACACTTCTAACTCATGCTTTTATATTTTGGTCTCTTTGCCCCCTCCCCCTTTCCTGTCTCTTTTAATAATTTTTCCTTTTTGAAAATATTTGCGTTTGATTTGTAGGCCCCAACAACCTATATATACCAATTTTGAACGGTCTAATTCTATTTATATATATATATAAGGTTGCAACATATGAAATGTCCGATTTTCATGATCTACTTAAATAAAGAATATATTTTTACAGAACAAACATGCCGGTATCATAAAATGTAGTCGTCCTGGAGGCAACAAATTCATTGAATATCGCTTCAGCATCCTTTGGATTTCTGAAGCATTTCTCCTGCAAGAAGTTATCGAGATATTTGAAAAAGTGAAAACCTGTAGGTGAGAGGTCAGGTGAATATGGTGGATGGTTTAAAACTTCATAGTTTAGCATGTGCAGCTTCTGAGGAGTGATCATTGAAACATGCGGTTTAGCGTTATCATGGAGAAGAATAGGGCCCTTCCTATTGACCAATGCTGGCTGTTTACGTGTAAGTTCGTGGTGCATTTTATCGATTTCTCTACAATATTTCTCCGCTGTGATGGTTTCGCCTGGTTTTAGAAAGCTATGGTGAATTAAATCAGCTGAGGACCACCAAACAGTCACCATAACCTTCTTTTGATGGAGTTTCGGCTTTGGGAAGTGTTGTGGAGCCTTGTCAGCATCCAGCCACTGCGTTGAACGTTTACGATTGTCGTACAGAATCCACTTTTCGTCACAAGTTACAATTCGATTGAAAAAAGATCATTTTGGTTGCGAAGAAGGGCAGACGAGATTTCAAAACGTTTGCGCTCCTGATTCTCATTCAATTTATGCGATACCCATTTATCCAATTTTTTAACTTTGCCAATCCATTTTAGATGACGTGAAATGGTTGTAGGAGATACACCTAGTTCTTCTGCAGAAACTGTAACAGTATTGCCAGGATTTTTTTCAACTATTGCTCGTAAAACTTCATTGTCCGCAACAGTCTCTGGTCTGTCCCGGTCTTCGTTTGTGAGACTCTCATCCCCAGTTTCGAACTTTGCATACCAACGTCGAATAGTAAGTTCATTTACAGAACCGTTTCCAAATGCAGCATTAATGTTTCGGGCAGCTGGCTGCAGCATTATGCTTACTTTTCCACTCATACAAAAATAGCACTCTAAAATCTCTAGAATGCATCTTACGATTAAAGCTATAAACTTACCACCAAATCACAATATTTTTATTTGAAACACATCAGATGAAAAAGACAAGGTTTTAGCTTCAAAATGATACATAATTAACGACTGTATCAAAAAAGTTTATAAGAAACCAAATCTCAAAAATTTTAATGGTGAGAATCGGGTTTAATGGTGAGAATTACAACCTGATATTTTTTGTCCCCTTGCCCCCCCCCCCCTTCCATTCTGCATCTCCTAATAATTTAACATTTTGAAAAATATTTAATTTGTTGGCCCCCCAAAACTACTATGTATTAATTTTGAGCAGTCTATTTCTATTTTTTTTTTTTTTTTTTTTTTTTTGTCCCTTCACGTCCATACCCACCCTCTTAATAATCAAGTTCGAAAATATCTTCATTCGATTTTTAGATCTCAAAAACCTGTATGTACCAATTTTGAATGGTCTTACTGTATTTCTATTTTTTTTTTTACCCCTAAGTTCATCCCCCTTCCCACCTCTCCTGGAATGAATTTATAAAAAATCCAGAAATTTGTATTAACTATATTTTAAAGAAAAAAATTTATGGATGTCTGTTATAAAAATTTTTGTGGAATCACGTTTTGTCCTCCTGCTCTTGGGGGGCAAAATTTGTAAAATCGCTTCTTAGTGGATGTCTATGTCACCGAAGGAATGTTTTTGCCCAATTTCATGCTTCTAGGGAAAGGGGATAACTTGCGTCTCGCCGCAGCGCCGGCTCCTTACGAAAAAGTTGAATAAATTGCCTTGGCAGGTTTGTCATGCAGTAATTTGGTGATGCGCTGTCACACTTCTGAAGGGTTGTAAGATTGTTTACCATTTATGTTTATGCGTTACACGTGTATGGTAGTTCATATTGAATTGAATTACTAATTTTTTTTTTTTTTGCAACAGTAACTTTATTTTTAGGAAAATTAATAGATAATTAAAAAAAAAATTAACTAAAAACTTTTTTAAAAAACGAAACTGCCATTTCCTTGAAATATCTTCAATACAGATTTAAATTTATTGTTTTTTTTTTTTATATATATATATATCTTATACAGTTTATTATATTATTTTTACTTAGCTTTAAAAAAAAAAGAAACCTTGAATTCCAATACAAATTTAAAATATTTATTTTTATGTTTAAATAGTAATATATATATATATATATATATATATATATATATATATATATATATATATATATATATATATATATTATTTAAATTTTAATTATTATTTATACTTGTTTAAATTTGTTTAAATTACTTATTTTTAAAATTCCTTTAATGCAAAAATGTTTCAAATGACAAAAGCACCCCAATCTCCCCCAAATATTTCTTTCCATATTTTATTACAATAACTGCAATTTATGAATTAATAGACTAGAAAGAGAATTTTAAAAATAGACCAGGTTAAATGTTTTATGAAAAAATAACTTTTTTTTAAGGAAAATTAATAGATAATTTAAAAAAAAATCTTTAAAACCGAAACTGCCATTTTCATAGCCATCATCTTCAATACAAATTTAAATTTATTGCATTTCTTTCTTTCTTTCTTTTTTCTTTTTTCTTTTTTTTTTTTTAATCTATTAAGCCGTCTATTTTATTTTACTTAGCTTCGAAAAAAAAAAAAAAAAAGTGGATTACAATAAAAATTTATAATAGAATTTTTAAATATGTAAAATATTTGTTCTTATTTTTATGTTTAAATAATAAACAAAAATTATTTTATTTAAATTTTAATTATTATTTAAACTTATTTAAATTTGTTAAGTATGCTATTTAAATTACTTCTTTTTAAAATTCCTTTAATGCAAAGATGATTCAAATGATAAAAACACTCCCTCCTCCCCTCCCTGAATATTTCTTTCCATATTTTATTACAATAACTGCAATTTATGAATTGATAGACTACAAAGAGAATTTAAAAAACTGACCAGGTAAAAAGTTTTATTAAAAAATAACAATCTTTTTTTTTTTTTAGGAAAGATAATAGATAATTAAAAAAAATAAAATAAAAACGAAACTGCTATTTTCTTAAAATATTTTCAATACAAACTTAAATGTATTGCTTTTTTTTTTTTTTTTTTAATTTGTTAAACAGTTTATTTTATTTTACTTAGCTTAAAAAAAAATTAAAAAAAAAGTGGATTATCATAAAAATTTATAATAGAATTTTTAAATATGTAAAATATTTATTTTTATTTTTAAATAGTAAACAAGAATTATTTCATTTAAATTTTAATTATTATTTAAACTTGTTTAAATTACTTAAATATACTTCTTTTTAAAATTCCTTTAATGCAAAGATGTTTCAAATGACAAAAACAACCCCTCTTAAATATTTCTTTCCATATTTTATTAAAATAACTGCAATTTATGAATTAATATACAACATAGCGATTTTAAAAAATAAACCAGGTAAAAAGTTTTATTAAAAAACAGCGACTTTTTTTTTTTTTTTTCTGTTAGGAAAATTGATACATAATTAAAAAAAAAAAAAAAAAAAAAAGCGTAAAAAAGTTCTTTAAAAATGAAACTGCCTTTTAAACATTCTATTTAAATTACTTCTTAAAAAAAAAAAAAAAAAAAAAAGTCTCAACAAATATTTATGAATGCATTTTGGAGTTTAGTGCTGTATCTTAGTGCTCAGGGCAGGGGCCCCATCTTCCCGTGCTATAGTCAGACCCTGACTACAGACGAAAATTTGTTGTCAAAACCTTTTTAATATTTTTTATTTATATGGAAAAAAAATAGAAAAAAAAAATACTACCTATATATCAGTTTTAAAAAAAAAGCCCTTTAAAATTTGAAATCTGTATTTCAAACAAATGAAATTTCTTATTCTAAATTTATTGCACTAGCAAAGAGATTCTGTCATCCAAGGTGATACATGGTAAGCGCTAGCTACGAATCAGGTACACGCTTGTTAAGGGGTTACATCCAGTTGTATGCACGAAAAAACGTGTTTTTGTGAATTTTTTGTGAAGAGGCCTTTTATTAAAGAAATATATACAATACATATACATATACGTAAAAAAAAAAATCGATTTTTTGAAAATTACAACTGGATGTAACCCCTTAACCTAGTTGTGCGACTTTTCCATGGTCTTCTTAGGAACTCGCATTAGAATGTGCTAGGTCACCTTAAAAAGAATCCCCAGAAAACATCTCACTCAAGCCTAATCCCACAATCAAAAACAAACTTTTAAAGATTCTGTAGGAAAATTGCTGCAATGTGCTGATGCATTCATGTTGCACATTTGCCTGTTTTTTTTTTTTTTTTGGTCTGATGGTGAGTCATGCTTTATTAAATTGAAATAATTTTTGAATGCTTTTACAATTTGAGGGTTTTTCTTATTTTCTTCACATTAATTAACTTAAATAACTCTCATTTTTTTTTTTTTTTTTTAATTTTTGCAGGAATTAGTATTAAATAAAAAATTATGTAGTGTATTAATTCATAAATTGCAGTTATTTCAATAAAATATGGAAGGAAATATTTAGGGGGGGGGGGATTGACATTTGAAACATCTTTGCATTAAAGAAATTTTAAAAAGAAATATATTTAACAAATTTAAACAAGTTTATATAATAATTAAAATTTAAATGAAATAATTTTTGTTTACTATTTAAATATAAAAATAAATGTTTTACATATTTAAAAATTCTATTATAAATTTTTATTGTAATCAAAGTTTTTTTTTTTTTTTTTTTTTTTTTTTTAAATCCCCTTAAGCTAAGTAAAATAAAATAAACTGTTTAATAGATAAAAAAAAAAAAAATGCAATAAATTTAAATTTGTATTGAAGATATTTTAAGAAAATGGCTGTTTCGTTTTTAAGGATTTTTTTTTTTTCCTTTTAAATATCTATTATCTTTCCTTAAAAAAAAAAAAAAAAAAGTTGTTATTTTTTAATAAAACATCCCAGCAAACACAGAACTATCATATTGACACCAAAATGATATCTTACGACAAACACGAAAGGTATCATTACGATGCCAGCAATTCGTAACTTTTCTGTGTCGAAACTGTCCGCGAAATCGATACCCGTAGCGATACGGGAATAGGTGTCGGTCCGGCATCGCGTATCTGATACAGATAAGAACGCCACCGATAGCTCCGATACGAAAATGTTAAAAAAAATGACACTTCATCGATACCTTTATGTTGCCATTTCGATGCTTATATTTGACGCATATATGATACATATCGGACTTGTGCCAAGCTGCCGACAGTTATTCGAAAGTCTGCGTTTCCTGTCAATTTTAATATGCATAATTTTAATATTTTCTATACATAAACACAAAATAATTATTTTTACAGGTATCGATTTCTTTTCTTTAATATATATATATATATATATATATTTAACTATATTTTAACGGTGCAGTCAAATGGTGGTAACTCTGACAAAAATAAATTAAATAAAAATCAGCAGTTTAAAAATATTTTTACTTAAAAGTTTCAAAAAATTATTAGTTCATTTTTCGCAATTGACGATTAAAGAAAACCATAATTTAAATTAAATATATATATATATGTATTTCATTATGGCATGTAATTACATTTTTTTTTTTTTTTAAGTTTTAAGTAGTCCCATTTGAATGATTTACTAAATCAAAACTAAGAATTATTAAAAGTAAATCCATTTTAAAAATTCTGTTATGGACAATCTTTATTGTAATTAAAAAGCAACTAATTAAAGCTTTGAGTTTATCCACTAAAATATATATATAAATACATCTATCAAAGCATTTTTTTTTTCTTTAAAAAGAAAGGCTTTGATAAATTATTTTGATTTTAGTAAATTATTAGATATAAATTTCTTTTTCTTAAAAAAAAAAAAAAAAAAAAAAAGCTTTTATAAGTTTTATTTTTATTATTAATTATTATTCTTTAAATTTGAACAGTCCATAAAAAATGTTTCATAAAAGGCATATTTATATATGTATTAGCATGCAGTGTTTCAGATATTCCAGATCATTGCACAGCACTCTCCACCAGAAAATCACTCTCAATTTATTTAAACCACAATTTAGTATTATACAGAGATTTCTTGTGAATAATACTACGGAATGTTTGCAGTTCTTTTGTTACACACTATGTCTTTACTACTGAAAGAGAGGAATTACATCAGAGGACAAACAAGCTTAGAAACAATCCATTCCCTCCCCCCCCCCCTTTCCAGTGTGACTTATGATTTTAAATCAAAAATTATTGTTGGTCAGTGCAATATATAATAGGGTAGAGTGTAAAATTTGTACCCCCCCCCCCCTCCTTTTTTAGCAGGTCAAGATTAGATATGACCCTAGAAAAAGTTTCATCTGTCACTATGAGAACAAATGAAATACACACAGTACTAAAATGTGGGGTGTAGTATTAGAGTGTTTGAATTTATGTGTGGGAGGTATTGAGATAAGTCTCAGCAAGGTTTTCTTTTTTAATTTGAACTAAAAATTGTTTACATTTTTAATTAAATTATTAATTTAAAAAAAATATATTTAATACATTACAGATTTTTTCAGCAAAAACAATTCTTTTTTTTCTTTTTTTTTATAAAGTTTTTAACAAGAAAAAATTTGTTAATTTTTTAAGATAAAATAAATGAATAATTTAAGGGAAAATACTTTTATATTACATTTAGATAAAATTTCATTACTGATTTGTTTTAATGTTTTATGCAAATTTTTTATTGAATAGCAAATAAGTTTTGATTGTCTAGTCTTAATTGATTCTTATTCATGCTACTTATACATAAAAAATTCTGAATCATAACACCTGTTGCTAAACTGTTTGACATCACATTTAACGTCTATTTCAATTATTTTATAATTGTCAAATTTTGTGTTTTTGGGAGAACTGACAGTAAAATTGTGCACAAGGATTAAGCACAAATTTTCTCAATATGATTTCACTGATTTATAATTATTTTACATTGTAAAAATTTTCAAAAAATAAAACAATCTATTCAATGCACCTACTCAGCAGTTTTTTTTTTTTTTTTTTTTTTTAAGTTTTAATTGCATTATTCGCAATAAAATTTTTGACATTATCCTTGAAGTTTTGCTTCCCACATGGCAAAGAGGTTCTGCTCTTGAAGTTGGTAGACAGGAAATACTGGATTTGATTCCAATCTGTGTTTAACAGTTTTCTGGGTTTTTTTCTGAAATTCGATTAAATACAGGATAAAACCATTTAGAAAGACCCTCACTCTTCCAAATCCTATGACCTTTGAGTAGTCAACCAACTTTAATACTTTATTACATTGTTTACCTAAACCATTGTATAAAGCACAGCACTATTGAAGCCCAAAGTCTACCATGAGATGTAGATGCTGAATCAAGTCACTGAATGCCACTCACATCTATGCCTAGCATGCTTGCCAGACAGTTTGTTATAAGAGATACTTACCATGAATTCCTTTGTATTCAGGTTTTCTTGTCACTCACAGAAAAAACATTGAATTTTTCTTCGGCAGGAGTTTCCAAAAACAATTTAAAGTTAGCAATTAAAATTTTTCATTTTCTCCATTCTTTTTTGATAATTTTCTTCCTTCAACATTTGTACAAAAAGATTATGGTTCTGAGTTTGATTTTTACACAAAATATGTTTTTTGAAATGCAATTCGCATGTTGTGGTCCCTAATTCTCAACACCACATACATTGGTTTAACAGAGAATTATTTAATAATTTTTTGTTAAATTCTTGCATTATGAAATAAAAAAAAAAAAAAAAGATGATCAAATAAATATGTGATGCTACAAATTTATAAGAATTTTCAGGCAAAAGCTTTTTTTTTTTTCTTCCTGTCCTTACCTTCTGCAGAGATTGGGGGAGAGGGTTGTTTATTTGTGAAAAAGCAAATTAGGATCTAGTGAAGTGTATTTTTATTTCATGTGGAAATGACAATATTTATTTTAGGAAATTTATTAATATTTCTTATAAAAATAAATTTGTTAGCCATATTTGAAAGATAACAATTGTTACTAGTGCAACCAATATAATTTTTTGCAGGATTAAATCTTAAAAAAAAAAAAAAAATCTAAAAAAAAGATTCTGAAAAAGAAACTTTTTTATCAGTGTCCTAAAAAGTAGTAAATAAGGCAAAATTTTCTGTACTCAAACCAATTAAAAGTTAAAAAGCATTCATTGATGATAAAGTGTGTTATTATATAGTAGAATGTATTCATCAATGAATGCTTTTTATCTTTTAATTGGTTTGAGTACAGAAAATTTTGCCTTATTTACTACTTTTTAGGACACCGATTAAAAAAGCATTTTTTTTTTTTTTTATATTAATTTTTACTTGTAACTTAAAAGCTAGTCCCTCATATTCATAGGGATGACCCTCAAGTCAAAATATAGCAGAAAAGTGGCTCGATGACACACCGACAGAAAGAAAGACAACCTGGCTGAATATAAGGCAAAATTTTCTGTACTCAAACAAATTAAAAGATAAAAAGCATTCATTGATGACAAAGTGTGTTATAGGATCTAGTCATCAATGAATGCTTTTTATCTATTAATTGGTTTGAGTACAGAAAATTTTGCCTTATTTACTAATTTTAGGATGCCGATAAAAAAGCATTCTTTTTAATTAGCAACAAACAATTTAGAATTAAACAAAAAACATTTTTAAACACTTGCCCTCGAGTGAGTTCGAACCTATGACCTTTGGATTCATAGCCCAGCGCTTTTGCCTCACAATCACAGCGTTCACAGGTGAAATCGCTTTTGCTACATTTCTGCTTCCTTAGGCTCAAAATATAGCAGAAAAGTGGCTCGATGACAGACAACCGGCTGAATAAAAAAGCATTCTAAAAAGTCCACATTGTATTGTGGCCTGAAAAAGTCCCCATATTAGAAATACTATATTGTGATGAAGTACAACAGTTAATTTACAGGTCTACAACTTAAAAGACACTTATTTTTGTAATATCAACCATGATATATAATATACTTACCAAATTTGAACTCAATCGACTGCAATATTCAAGATATAATATGGCCTTTATTTATATATCTCTTTATTTGTAAAACAAAAAGAATTCTACAAATTTTCATCATGATAAAGAATCAGTTAAAGGACACATAATTTAAAGAAGTTATTTCCTTAGTATTTATTTATTTATTTATTTTTTAAATCTCACAAAATAAATACATTCATATAATTTAAAATTCAGCTTCTTTCAGTCATGTTCTCTGCCAATAGCACTTTGTCCATATTTGTAGGTGAAGAAGAAACCCTAGAGAAATATTAAGAAAAATATAAACAATTAGTACATTTATTATAAAATAGGAACAAAAAAGTCCAGCTTTCACATTTCAGAAGGGGAAAAAAAAAAAAAATTAAATATAAAACACAAATAAGATTTTGTTTCCTACTTTTTCCAACCAGTGTTCAATAATTGCCATAAGTAAGTTACCTATCATGAACTTGTTTATGCTTTGGATTTCTGCCACCTGCAAAAGGGAGCATTAAATTTCTCTGGGGCAGGAGTCTACCAAAACTTTTGAAGTTAGAGATTCTATCAATTTTCATTTCTACGCCTCCTTCAATGTTTAAGTGTGAAAAGTTGCAATGCCATGCTTATTTTTTTCTGCACTAAACAAGCACTAATGCAATTCGTGTGTGACAGCCCATAATTTGCAGCAATCAATACTTCATAAAAATCGTCAAATTTAAAACAAATGCTTCAGAAAAATCAGACAACTTAAAGAAAAAAAATTAATTAAAATAAAAAATTGACATTTAGAAAAGGATAACCATAAAATGCAAGAACTCTCGACAATTGTTTCGGGCTGAAAGAAAACATGATCCTTTGTCAGCTGAACGCAGTATGTATGAGTGCTGCAAACAAAGTGGTAATGCATCTCACACAAATAAATGAAAAAGAAAATTCAAAACCCAAAAGTGGGCGGAGTTAAAATCAAAAAAGGAAAAAAGGGGTTAAACAATCTATATAATATTTCTCTAACGTGGAGCAATTACGATTATATTTTGTAGAAACGATACGTTAGTGACAATAAAATACACGAGGATTATATATATATATATATATATATATATAAACAACATTTAAGCATGCAGACTTAGTTCAGTGACCTAATTAAAAAAATGAGGACATTTGTCTGATGAGATAATTATATGGAAAAAATTATTTTTAAAATTTGCATCTTTACAATCTTTGCAAACGTCGTTTTAAACCTGGCAATACATTATAGCTAGAAACAAAATATGAACTTTGTGTTATAAATTGACTAAAAAATGCAACAATAAAAAATATAATTAAAATAGGTACTAAGTTTTTTTTTTTTTTTAACAAAAAATTATGCCAAAAATGAATAAATTAAAAGGCATCGCCAACATGGCGGTAAAAAATTAAAAGTCATCATAGGGGACCTATACTAAAGCTAACCTACCTGGGGATGTATGAAAAAAAAAATCATATTGGGTGGTGAAATTGGTATAAAACTTACAAGTTTCAAATTTTAAAGATAAGTTTACAAAAAAGAAAGAAAGAAAAAAAGAAATTGTGAAAATTTCGCAAGAGTTTGCTAGTTAAAAAATAATTGGTAACAGAAAAATTTGAAATGAAATGCACAATAAATGAGAAAAAAAAGGGGGGAAGGCAATTTAACAAATAAAACAAAAAAAGGAAAACAGAATTATTCACACATCTATTCACCTGGTGCAAGAAGCCCAAAGGAGCGAGAAAAATTACATATATATAAATAAATGGAAAAAGCACCACACAACTGGTGTTAAAAAGCAATAATTACAAAACTTTGAATAAACACACACCATAAAATGCAAAAATTGGCAACAATTGTTTTGGGTCAAAAGAAAATACAACTTTTTGTCAGGCGAACAAAGCAGCAATGCACCTTGCCGATATATCCAATATTAAAATGATGAATATTGTTATGAATATATAAATAGTACTTGTTTTTATGTAATTTTAAGTGTTAATTTATTTTTTGAAGTGAGGTCCTTACACGTGGTGTGAAGATTCTGCAAAATATAATTTTTCTGTAACCGAAATTACATTAGTGCGGCCTTGTGTGTGAATGCAGCCCATATGCGGGTTTTTACAGTATATATATATATATTTATATATCTATATGTATATATATATAAACAGTACCCGTCACTCAGTAAAATCACGTTTGTTCTGAGCCAAAGTAATTTTATTTTAAGCGGCTGATTTTTATATCCGACAAATATTCCCAAACTGTAGAAAAAAATATTTCTTCTACTAATTTGGAAAGAAATTTCAAAATGGAACAATAAATGGAAATAATAAACATGATTTAAATTTCAAAAAGATATTTAACTAATTATTAATTGAAAATTAATAAATTAATCTGTATAAAATTAAAAAACACATAATACACATTGAATTAATTAATATTTCTACATTAATTAAATATTAGGCTTCTAAAAAATTATTAGTGATTTTTTTTTTTTTTTCTTTACGGAGAATTAAGCGTTTAAATCTTTACAAAAATGTAGCATTAAAGGCCTGCTCCCAAACTTTCATTATCCATCTGAGTTTATGAACAAGTTCATACGGTCTATATCAGGGTGCGAAATTTCCGCTTGCCAGCTTGCCAATGGCGAGTAAAAATTTAATCTATTTATATACAGAATTCTTACACGATTCAGTGACAGAAAGCATTCTTTTTATAGATTTAAATATGACAAAACTTTGCCATCTTATAACCTCATATTTAACCTCTCTTTTTACTCTTGGAATGCCGAGTCTGTATGTACGCTGCCCGACGATCGCCCTAGCCCGAGAAAGGAAAATTGCTTAGTGCATGCCTAAAAGTTTTAATCTCTTCGGCAGTTTCGTTTCTCCTACCATTATTTCTCTAAGCAGAGTAAGAATAGACAAGCAGATAGCCTATTTTTCTGTTACCCACTATCCGAGATAAGAGAAGTGAGAAAGTTTGCCTATGTGACATTGGCACATAAAAATGAGCCCGAACCCTTTTAAAGTTACTGCCTATGTTTATTAATGATTAAAAAACAGTTCATATTTTCCAGTGTTTCACTGAAACCTTAATGATTGGTGCTTCTAATGATTTGTAAGCAACGATTTTATCGAAAAAGTTATTCCAAAATGGCTATTTCAAATGACAATAAAGGACAAGTTATACAAATCGACATTCCGTTACAAAGATAAAATGGACGAAAAAGACATTTCTCATGTAAAAAGTTAAATAAATAAATATATTAGGTAAATGAAGAAGCTTAATCTTTCATAATAAAAAGGTTTTCACAGGATATTGTTTGACAAAGAATTTTTTTTCCTTCTTTTTTTCTTTATTGACTCTTTGCATTTACGTTTTTATTTTAGGTATTTTAATCTTTTTCAAATTTTTAATACAATACATTAATGATTTTTAATTATAGATGATTATGAGACATGATGATATAGGACACACTTTTAATATATTTAATTTTAGGCATATTTGTAAAAGGATTTCAAATAGTTAGGAAAAATAACAAGCCCAAAATGTGAAAAAAAGAAAAACATGAGCATGACAACTCTATTTGTGGCTAGTAAAACTTTTTTTTTCGGGAAGTGAAGTTCTGAGTTGAAATTTCGGGCCCTGGTCAAAATTTTTTGCTTGAATCTTCCACCGCTAATTTTAAATAACAATTTTGCCCTACTAAGCCCATAAATTAAAAAAGCTAATTGCTAGTAAATAGTAGTGGAAGACTTCGGGGCAAATTGTGGCCCATATGAAACCAATATGAAGAGCCTTGCAATGTGATGTATCCGTCAACACATCTAAATTAGAATTTTCATCTTTACTCGGTACTCTAATGCAACTCTTGAACATGAGAACTAATCCAAGATTTCAGTAGAAGATATTTCAGTTGAACTTAGGAAGTTTTCATCAATCTTAACACAATGAAGGAAGTCCTTGTCAAATTGTTCATGAACTTCAAAGATGGAACATTTTTTCTTCAGAATCTTATTCGGACTTAATGCTAAGAAGCATTTTGTGACTATGTCATTGTACTCTCCCAAAACATTTTTATGCATAGTGTAACCATGTTTCCTACACCTAGCAGTGAGGACGATTCTAAAGGCCTGGTGGGCTGGCAAATTGACTGACAGTTTAGGATTTGGTAAGCACCCAAACATTTGGTGTTCCCTATTGTTTATTTTCAGTAAACGACAAGGTTTATCACCCCTATTTTAACACTAAACTCGTCGACTCTGCATTTGTACAGAGGCTCCCATGGTCATAAAAAATGCAGTCAAAGAATAATGCATTGAATACAAGAAACTGACAGATTTTGCTGCAGTGGTTACAGAAAATGATGCAGATTAATCACAGACATCGATTTCTGATAGATTTTTTTGGCTAATTCTTTTCTATTAATAGCATTTAAAAAGCTCTGATTCCCGATTAAGTGGTTGAATTAGGCAGAAAAAAATAGTTTTGTGTGTTACAACATTAAATATGCAACCTACTATGCTACGCAATTGTTCTAAACCAGAATAATTTTTTCAGTTAGCATTTTGTTTCATTTCATGAAAAAATCAGAGGACTGCAGATATCACTCATGTTTTCTTATTATTATGTTAATCCACAGGCAAATTCATTCCTTTAATGCACCAATGTTTCTTTCTTCCTTAAAAAACTAAAGGTATTTTATTAACAGCTATGTCATATTGCACGTTAGAAGATCAGTTATTACGTTGTCTAATTTTCTCGCATCCAACAATGTTTTTGACATTGAACACATCAGCATGTTTTGTTAAAATAAAAAAAGAAAGAAAAAAAAGAAAAAACAGTGCACGTTAACCAACATATAAGATCTGAGCTGCATCATTCTTTCAACAAATCTGACTGAACATCCGTTTTGTCAGAGTAGCGTTAAAACCCACATCTTGCTTTGCTCTATGAAGTTTGCACAAAAAATAATTTTTTTATACTTTGACTTCGAATGCTTTGGGATGGATGCAGCTGTGATAGTCACACATCTTCTAGTTTATCAACCAGCCATCCATAGTAATAAAATCTATAGTTGTAAAGTTCTTGACCCTCATCATTCATACGAACTTTTTAGTTTTTATGCACAAAACCGCACGAGAGTTGGGAATTTTCTGTAACTTGTCATTTTTTAACAAATATAGAAGTGCTGCCTTGACGGTCTGCTTTTTCTACTTGATTCTACTTTATATTTTCATTTTTTATAACGTGTACAGCAATATTATCTTTAAGAAAACTTCATAATTTTTTTTTTTTTTTTGAAAAATCAAATTTTCGATGCTGCTTCTTTTGGTTACATTTGAGGAAAATCATAATTTGACAAAATTTCAGGCCTTTTTCTTCAAGTTTAATTTTTTACTAGCAGAATATTGTTTTTTAATTATTTCAATGTAAGAACTAGAAACTCTTTTAATAGTTAATGAGAAAAACTGTGATCGCCAATCAAAGCACATTTGTAACTTACTATTGCACTAAAATTATTTGCACAAAAATTTCCATGAATTTGTTGTTAGGAAACCTGACAGAACATGTTTGTTTTATTACTATGCTGCAGAACGTAAAATTTTCCTTAAGAAAGATAATTTAATGACTTGCTGTATTTTCTTAAAAAAAGAAAAAAAAAAAATCAAATGAAATTCAAAGTTTGTTTTCTAGCTTTTCATAAATATACATTTTTGCTTCTGTTGAAATTTTTATGAGTTTATTAACCGGCGATGTTGATTTTATTAAATCGCGGTTTTAAAAGTAGTTTGCCTTGATTTGATTCTGGCCCTGAAAATTTGATCAGATTAAGCAGCAAGCACTGTATATAATCAGGGGTAGAAATTAAGAAAACAAAGCTACTGGTTTACAAGTTCAGCAATTTCCATATTTCACTGGTCCGTACATACTTTGACTAGTCCCTTCTTTCATTCTATTATATTTTTACAAATATTTAAAAATTTGTAAACTGTTTGCTTCACTAAGACTTTGTTTATAAATTTACAAGTCAAGTACAACAAACTTTTGTAAATTAATTAAAAAATACAAATTAAGTCATTTATGTATAAACAATTTATGCTTTAATAAACACGCTTAATGTCATGTATTAACTATTAAGAATTAAAGGTAAAAAGTTATAAGAATGAAATTAAATGAAAATTACAGAGAATAGGTGATATTAACAATTATAAAGTATACTTCTATTGTTATAATATAATATTCTGTGACAGATTTACAGGCAATTTTAGAGAAAAGTAAAAAATACAAAAAAATTGAAAAGCGTCAGTGGTCTGGAAGACCTATTAGAATTCCTAATTTGATGGGTCTGTTACCATTTATTTTTATCATCCCAGACCAAGAGAACACTGTTAATTTCGAGCCTTGTATATTGTATAGAAACCCTTTCAAACATATCACAGGAAGAAATGAAAAATGTAAAATATCACTGGAAATAAAATTTTGATCCAATATTATTTTGGTATCATTATTTAATAAGTTCCTTTTGTGAAATTAAAACATTAAACAAAATTCAGGAAAAACAATGAAATCAATAAAATAATCAGTACTCTTCAGGGGCAATAGTCTAATTATTGTATTACAATATAAGGATTAATTTTATTTATTATATAACTTATATAAAAGTAAAATTGTTCAATACTTCTCACTCATATGTCTTTTGATACCCCCCCCCCATTTCCCACACTAACAATCAGTCATCAAACTGGTGATTGTTTACAGGATTACCCAAAGTATTTGGATGCATTGGGACTATATTTCGAAATTGCTGGAAGTGTACTTAATTTTGTATTAAGTTTTATTCCTATAAAAATAAATTTAAGTGCACAGTGTGAAGTGTATATAGTTTATAGACAAACACAGGGCTACCTAAAATTAAGTTAAACATTCTTTTCTATTAGATGTAATTGATGGAAGTACTTTTTGCTACATTTTACTATGTTGATGAACACTGCTCAGGAACGATAATTAATTTCTTTTACCCACACTATAAACAAAGTATTTTTTTTTTTAGTTCTATTTTCAACTCTGGCTTTTCTTTTTGTTTAATATCATGTTTTGAAGCGCACTGAATCTGAAAAACCAATTTTTAGTGATACAATTTTTTATTAAAGTCACACATCAACTGCGGAAGAAAATCATATTAATTGAAATTTTATTTTTCCGACTGAGTGAAAATAATGCCTGGACTGGGACTCGAACCCCGATATATATATATATATATATATATAAAGAGAGAGAGAGAGAGAGAGAACGAGTAGGCATTATAATTGAATGGGGGGATTAAGAGGACTTTAGCCCCCCACCCCCTCACAATATTAATTGTGAGGGGGGCTGAATTTATAATTTTACCAACAGTTTTTTATTATTTATTTTTTTTAATTAATTTTTTAATGACAGTACCTGAAAAAATTTACAAAATTTGATGAAAATTCACCTTTGGAGAGCCGTTTTATGATACAAAAACTTAATTAGAGGTGAACTGAGAGTATATACTCTATATACTTGGTACTCGCCCAAATTTGGGCTAAGTATTTGGCCAATACAGAGTAGTACTGAGAATTTCATTATTTTTATGCATTATTGAAAGAAATGTGTTAATGTGAGATATTTATTTTATAAACAAACTAAAAAATTATGAATATATAAATACAGAGTCATTATAATTAAAATTTTTGGTACAACACTCTGCAGTTAAAACGGGCAAGTAGATTGCCACCAAACTTGGTATAAAGAAAGTTAAGGATATAAACTTGTACATTTCAGGTATAAGAATTTAATTATAACTATCCTGTATAAATATGCAATATTTAATAAAAAATTATTACATAAAATTGTATCGACAAATCAGACAAAAATGAAGTATTTAAGAAGAAAAAACCTTTATGTATTTATTAACACAAAATTTTAGTTATAATTTTGCGCAATTATAAAAGTAAGAAAAGAATAATTTTGATTTAAAAAAATATATATATATTCTAAAATACCATTCAAGCTATACTTCATTCATTATACTAGGCGAGTCATATTAATCCTGGACGGTAGGACCCATGCCCCAGCCCGCCCGATTCCCGCTCTTCGATGTGTTTTTCTAGTCAATTTTGTCCTTTTATTACTTCCGGTGTGAGCCTGTTTTTTTTTTAACACACTTGACATTGTGAGTTTTTTTGTTTCTCTTCCCATGCTATTTCTATGGGGTTTTTAGCCTTTTTTCCCATCTTTTTCTACTTTCTAAAGTAGCGGTGGAGGAGGAAAATTGGGATATATTAGGAAGGTGTGGCAAAACGGTGCAAATACAAAAATACAGAAATTAATATACATTTGCGGTATAAAAAAAGGGATTAATAACAAAGAATATACAGTCAAACCTCGTTAACATGAATTACTTTTAACATAAACTGTTTCCACAAACCTCATCAAAATGAAGATTAGTTTATACAGTTGAACCTCGTTAATGTGAATCTCAAGCAGTGGCATCACCAGAAAAAATTTCAGGAGAGGAGGGGGGGGGGGGCACAACCTGAAAAAAAAAATTCAGCACTAATGCAACGTAAAACAACCAACCAACTTACTTTCTTTCCTTTTTCTTTTTAGAATATAAGAATTAAACAAACAATAAACTACTAACATTTAACTTGAAGCATAATTTTGAACTCTCGAAATCCACAACTTACATAAATGGTTAAAAATTATTATTAATCCGTTTTACAAAATTTTAAATTTTCAACTTAATACAATTACTAATAACATTTTAAATTCTTTTTAAAATAATTTACCAATGTGTGACGGTGAAAATTTACCTTATTTTTTAATTTAAAAAAGATTTATATGATTTTTAGATGAATTAGTAATGTTCATTCACTTTTCCAGTTTCGGGTATAAAGAAAGCGGATTCGGGTCGCAAAAAAATCTTTATTGCAGGTTCGGGTTGGTTTTCAGGATTATGAAAAAAATTTGTCGGGTTCGGGTTATTGAAAAAATTGTTTCGTCAGGTTTCAGGTTGATTTAAAATTCATCTGTCGGGACCCGACCCGTGCGCAGTTGTAACCAAAGCGAGTCACCTACAGACGTCGAAAAATGAAAACACCTCATAAAAGGTAGAAGTAAAGTAGCAGAAGTGCAGACACAACACCTAGGATTTTCGGAGTTTAAGCCTGTTCATGGTGTGGATCCACACCGAAAAATTTAGCAAGAATTTCCAAGTAGGCCATTTTCTTGAATTTATATTATTGTGAATAAATTTTTTAATTTCATGAAAAATGCTCAGTGTTCGAAGGATGCATAATAAATAAGTATGTCGAGCTGATGGATGTTTACAAACATAATTTCCTTGTTTTTGATAATTTTATATGAAATTTTGGTAAAATGCAATCACTATAACATATTGATAACAAAAAAATAAAAATAAATAAGTAAAGTAACAGTGATAAGAGTTCATGCATGAAAATTTCATGTAAATTTATCAAAAAATAAGAAAATTAAGTTTTAAAACATCCATCAGGTTAACTTACTTTTATATATCCTCGGAGCGTCATTTTTATCAGAATCATCACTAACTTTTTCATAAAGTCTTATACAATAAATCTTACCTGCTCAATAATAAAGTTAATGTTATACAATTTATTCATAAAATTAATTTAGTAAACAACAGAGTGATTTCAAAAAATATTTTCGCAGCTTCAATCTATTTATCTAGCAGGCTTCGCTGGTCACTACATTTAAATGAATTTAAAAAAGAATCAATATTTTTTATACCGTTCTACAAATTAAAACTAAAAAGAAAATACATTGAAATTGCTTAAAAACTTCGTTTCGGGCCCTCGCTGACTTTGGCAGTGACTTCTTCACCACAACGTCTTGGTACTGGATAATTTAATTTCATTTATAGAAATGTCAATAATACATGAAAAACTGCATTAGTCATTTTCTTTTTGATAATAAACAGAACGAAAAGTGCAGGGGATATTTTATATGGAGGTAATTTGTATAATTAGACAAATTTAATAGTATGCTTTACCTTTTTTTCCCACTCGCATCCAGTGACAGAAAATTTTGTAGCTGTCTGCGACAGGTTTTTAAAATTTCGTAATCTGTATCAAAAAGCCTGAAAGCTGACAGCGGCAATCTGGGGGGAGGTGTTAACAACAGTGGTGATCTTGTGCAACAATACACAATACAATTTTACTATAGAACAATATAGTATAAACAATTACAAAATAATAAGTTTAACTCATTCAATTAAATATTTCATAGCAATGTTTGACAAAACACAATATAAATAATTATAAATAACAAAAGTATTAGTTTTAGTTTTGATACAGAAATTTTTATAAGTGAATTTTGAAGTGGAGGAGAAGTTTTGGAGCAGTTTTAAATGAAATTAGCACTTTCCTACATTCCCGTAGAATCTCAATAACAGGTAACAGGAGAAAAGAATACATGCATAACACTGCCTATCAAGGGAGATCTAGGCTCCTAGGACGTCCTTGTTAAGCACTGTTTTGTGTGTTCCTACCAAGGCACCTATAGGGGGCTCTAGAGTTCCTACCAGAGAGCGTCTAAGACATCATACATCAGTAGCGCATTGTCGCGGTCGAAAAATGTCTAAATTGTAGACATTTTTTTATGACTGCAGACAAAAACTGCTTTAAAGTTGTGGGCAATTTTTTTTAGTAGTACAGACAAAGAGTGTCTGAAAGTTAGGGACTATTTTTTTTATTAGTGCAGACAAAAACCGTCTGCAAGCCGTTTTTCTGTGTCCGCGACAATGTTGCCGTGTCGCGGCATTTCTGCCACTGGGCACTCGCATTACAAAACTATTTAAAATAAAATTGAGAAAAATTATGTTAAAAACATTGAAAGAGCTTGGACCTTTTGGCGGAATTTGAAATTTGGCACTGAAGTAGCTCAGACGTTTCTCACCAAAATGTTTACTTATGAATTTGCGATACCCATATCAACTCATCGCCGAAATGACAAACTATTAAATTATAACTAATATTTATTTTCATATTTTAATTAATTAAAAGAAAACTTTGCAACGTAATATATTTAATAACTTGATGCATATGTCTACACAAAAAATGAACAATTTTTAGAGCTCTTTTAAAAAGTATAACATCTATGCAGATATCTTTTTAAAAAATTCCTCAGTTTTTACTAAAAAGAATGGCCAACTTTCACCACCAAAGTAGTTAAATCTAGACCAATCAAAAATAGGAGTGGTCCACCCAGATGTCTTCCTGACAAACTTTTTGCTCTATTTATATAGATTGTTATACAAGGTCTGAGATATAATGTATTATATAACTCTGAGAAAAAATGTAAAAATTGTAAAATAAAATAGCATGAAATTTTTCAAATGAAGAAAGTTAGTATAAAAAAAAAGACAAACTTACCAGAATTATGCCAATGTCATGCCTTGTTTTTGAAATGAAGTTTACTTCACAGCATCTACAATTTGTGGAGAAAAAAAAGTGATAAACAAATATGAAAGCTCCTGGTGCATTTTTAAAAGACTTAAAATTTTACTCCCAACATTAAAAAGTTTATTTACGACTAGCAAATAGATTGCTGTAATTCCTCTTTGGCTTAAAATTTTACAATATTGCGATGCGATAACAATAAACAATTTTAAGCTTATTCCCGAGTAGCCTGTTTTGACACTGTTCAAACACTTTATATATATCTAATATTAAACATATAAAATTGAAAACTCACTTCATAATATATAGTGCATTTTTCACAAATTCTCTCATTATCATATTAATGTTTTCTATACCATCATCTATTATCAAGGTTTCAATACGATGAACATTGTGAAACTCAATTTTAATTGAGAAAGTATAAATGGATAGTTTATGTTTATCCATTTAAATGAACAATCTTATTTTCATACTTAATTCTTATTTATCACTGTAATTCAAAATACAATATTTTCTGATGTTTCTCTTATTTTAAATTTTATAATTGAACATTGTTTATTGTAATCGCTGCAAAATATTCAATGCAGACATGAATAACTCACAACATTTATAAAAAGTAACGATACCTACAATCATTACATTTACTTCTTCTGCAAACGAGTTAAAATTGAAAACTCACTTCATAATATATAGTGCATTTTTGACAAATTCTCTCATTATCATATTAATGTTTTCTATACCATCATCTGTTATCAAGGTTTCAATACGATGAACATTGTCAAACTCAATTTTAATTGAGAAAGTATAAATGGATAGTTTATGTTCATCCATTTAAATGAACAATCTCATTTTCATACTTAATTCTTATTTATCACTGTAATTCAAAATACAATATTTTCTGATGTTTTTCTTATTTTAAATTTTATAATTGAACATTGTTTATTGTATTAACTGCAAAATATTCAATGCAGACATGAATAACTCACAACATTTATAAAAGGTAACGATACCTACAATCATTACATTTACTTCTTCTGCAAACGAGTTAAAATAGTAGGTATAAATAACTCGCAATTTCTTTCTCCTAAGATTTTGGCTTTTATTGTTTAAGAAATATGAAAAATACGTTTTTCATAGAATTAAAATACAATACTGGCTTGGAATAGTCTAGTAACTAAGACTAACACTATGAATATTTTACCTTCTACTATATTATTTAAACTTAGCACCGGAGGATATCACAAAGTTTATTATTATTATCAATCAAGAATATATTATCAATTATATTCTCGAATTTATATTAAAATAAGTGAGTACTTTGACTTTTTAAAAATCAAAATGCATTTATGATACAGATTAAGCCTAAACGTGCGAATCATAAAATAACAAATTAACGAAGAAACATTCTTAACTGAAGTAAGTATGAAACACCAGATACGTTTATAATTTTCTAAAAAGTCAATACTATATTCTCTTTTAATTTTTTGAGAAGTATAAGAGCATGTAATAAAGAAGAAAATTCCTTACCTAAATCAATTAGCAAAATATACGAAAATATCCAAAACAGGATCCACGAGAGCTTCGGTTCGGTTTCCCCGGCTTGTAAACAAAACAATGTGGTTCAGTTAGCGGTTACGGCTAGCAAACCAAAGCAATGCCAATGATGTTTATTCGATAACTTTTCGATACTTCAAAAAGGGATGTCAAAAAATTAACATGTTTCTGATATCAGATCTATATCATATTTTGGACAGGTTAGTGTGATGTCATAAATATGTCGTGTTTTAGTTATCGTTTCGATAACAAATATTTATACAGAAATTGCATGTCATAAAGTCGGTAGGTTTTCGATATTTTAAAGACATCATTAGATGATATAACTTTATTTTATCGAGAAAAGGTACCTAAATGTTACGCGAAAATCGATATATCTGACAAGTCTGACATATCTGACATCATTTTGTTATGTTTCCGACACGGCTGTGTTTGCTGGGATTTTACCTCGTCTATTTTTTTCTCTTTGTAGTCTATTAATTCATAAATAAGAAATATTCATTTTAGAAAATTTTGGAGTGGAAGGCTCAGGCCCGGACTGGCCAGGTCGGCTGGTCGGCGATTGCCGAGGGCCCCCGGCTGAAGGGGGCCCCAGAAAATTTTGCTGTGCTTTGTTTTTGCCTTTAAAATCAAAATCATAATAAAAGTAGAAATTGATGACTGTCATCAATGTTCCGCTTTTCATGTACCTGGTGGCCATTCTCAACAAAAATTATTCATTCCTACAAAACTGCATTAAATAATGGAATTTTTTGCTATTGTTTTAGAATATAATGTAGGAAGATATTGCACTACATTTTCATTTATTTACTAGAAATAATCTGGTGTGTCACTTACAGAACTTTCTCTTACCCTGAAATTTAATACTATAAATACAGGTTGGAGATTAAGAAGCAAGATAACGAGTACTGTCATGTAAACCTATGTTAAACAATTCAAATATAGGCTTCGGAAGCGTTTTATATGATAATTAGTTCTGCGTGAGGGGGGCTAGCGCCCCTTCAACCCCCCGTTTCATTAATGCACCTACATTTATATAGAATTTAATTCTGTTATTAAAATTAAAAGAAAAATTTCACAAGCAACATTCATCGAAACTTATCAATCTTGATCAAATTTATATTACATAAAAGAAAAAAAAAAAAAAAAAAAAAAAAAAAAATTCTGTTAAAAATGAAAAAAAAAAATTATAACTTTATTTTAAACTAGCAGGATTTGCCCGCTTCGCTGGTCATTATATCGAAATGAATTCTCAATATTTCATATCATTAATAATAATAATAAAAAAAAAATCTGAAAAAAAAGAAAGAAAGAAATCAGTCAAAATGTAAGTTAAAGTTCCCGCTACCTTCAGTAGCGGTTTTCCTGCTCCCCACACTTTTCGAATCTCGAGCCCCAATGCCTTTGGCAGTACGTTACCTATTTTTTACTCCCATTCCTATACGGGAAATGTTGAAAGTTTTGCAAAATTTCCTCCCATCAAAGTACATATTCCGTACACTTAATCAACACCCAGTCATCAAAATTCCTCATTCTAAGGTAATCTGGAGTATATTTAAGTTTGAAAACGTGTTTTTTGCCCCGCCAGCCCAGAAGAGGAAGGCGGGGTAATTTCGCGAAATCCCTTTATAGTGCAACTTGCATACACATACTTAACCAGACATGAAAAAAAAATCGAGATCCTGAGATTATTTGAAGCAAAATTATGTTTTAAAGTTTGTTTTTTAAACCCCCCCCCCCCCAGCTCATAAAGAAGGGTCAAGGGAGAGAATTTTGAAAAATCTCTTTATACTATGAGTTAGATACATATAACCGACGACCCACACATCAAAAATCTCCTTTCTGAGATAATTTAGTGAAAAGTTACTCATGAATACATGTTTTTTGTCCCCACCTCCCAAGAATGGTAGGGTGGAATTTCACAAAACCCCTTTGTAGTGTGTGTGTTGAGTACGCATAACCAACCGACATATCAAAAAATCGCTTTCCTGAGGTACTTTGGAACAGAATTACTCTTAAAAATGTGTTTTTGTCCCCACTCCGCCCTTAAAGGAGGTAGGCAGAGGGAAATTTTGTAAAATTCCTTGATAGTGCATGTTGAGAACGCATAACGAAACCACACATAAAAATTAATCTTACTGTGATAATTTTAAGCAAAGTTATGCTTGGAAACGTCTTTATTGATCTCCCTTCCTTAAGGGGAAAAATGGGAAAATTCTCATAATCCCGTTGCAATGGGTGCTGGATAGACGTAAATAAGCCACACACTAAAAATTGTGGCCTCAGCTCCTATGGATGTCTTCGGACAAATTTTACCCACTTGGCTGGTCACTATATTTAACAAAATTCTTTTCTATATCGCTTTATAGATAAAAAATAAAAATAAAATTCATTGAAATTGCTCAAAAGCTCGCTTCCGGTGTGTGTCGCTAATGCATGCGTCAATGCCACACCAATGGGTTTCCACTTTTGTGCTTATCAAATGACAATTTCGAAACAGACAGTATCGAAAAAATTGAAGTAGTCCTTTTATATCTGAACTGTATTACACTGTACGTACTGTACATAATATTTACTTTTACGTTATTTCCTATATTTATTTGATTTTTCCGGTCGACCATACAATGGCAGCAATTTCACGTCAAATGTAATATTACAATATGCTGTGAGACAACTAACTTTTTGTGGCTATATGTATTTCATAGTTAGTTAAGAGTGATTGGTATATGAAAAAATAAATAAATATTTAACCTTATTGTGGTACAGGCTTATTATAGCTCCCTTTGGTGACTTTTGAATTCTTGTCACCATTAAAAAGAAAGAAAGAAAAAAAAAACATAATTTATGAGATTATTGCTTCTGTTTCTTTCTTTTTTTTTTTTTTTTTTTTCCCCTGAATATTTTATAATTTATATGTTTATATGCTTCATGGGCTACTTGGCTTAAAGTGGCTATCACGAAAGTAGACTCCTTAGCGAAAAATGTCGTATCTGCTTCAGTATCAAAAATTAAAAAATTACCCTGCATTATGAATAAGTAAATCTGACTATAATGCTGAATTAGCTTTCATACCAAACGTATTATACTGCCAATAAATAAATAAATAAATAAAAACACTATTAAAAAGAAATCTAAAATTCAGGTATGTTAAAAAAGATTATGAAACAAAATTTGAAGAAATATGTTGGATTTTTAATATTATAATTTAATTTTGATAATGACGTCATTTTGTCATAGCCTAAGCAAATTTATTATTTTTCTTTTACTATTCGCGTGAAAATATTTTTTATTATATGTCGTAAAATAAATCAACTCGAAATTTTTTTTTGCAACAATTAAAAATTGAAATAATTATTTTTTAAACTTTATTGTAGAAGACATATCTATATTATATACAGAAGACAAAATATAGATAATGTTTTCCTTCCTTCCCTTCCTCTTGGGAACTAAATTTCTAACATTCCAAAAATTGGTTTTTAGGTATTTGTGTTAGCTATATTTTAAAGCAAAAATTTTACGGATATCTGTTTTTTTCTTTGAGATATAAAGGTTTTTGTGAAATCACATTTTGCCCCCTGCCTTCCCCCCCATTAGGGGCCGAGTTTCAAAAATTTCAGTAATTAGTTTTTAGGTATTTATGTTAGCTATATTATGAAACAAAAATCTCACGTATATCTGTTTTTTTTTCTTTGAGATATGAACGTTTTTTAAGAAATCACTTTTTGCGCATGCGAAATCACATTTTGTCACGCACCCCCTCTTGAACCGAATTTCCAAAATTCGAGAAATTGATTTTTAGGCATTTGTTTTAGCTATGTTTTAATGCAAAAATTTTACAGATAGGGGAAGCCGGGGTAATAAGAGACAAAAGGGGTAATAAGAGACAAAAAATATTAATAAAATCTATACTATTAATCTAAATAACTTGAAATAAATGTCTCGTATTAATTTCATTAAATGGACTCCTCTTGATTTTTTAGGTGATTTTTAAACTTAATTTTTTTTGTTAAATTCTTTTTTTTAAATTTTCATTAAATCCTTGTCTCTAATAACCCCACGCGGGGTAATAAGAGACCAGGCTTGTAACTGTCCATATATAGCAATGTAAAATAATGTGAGATAATAAAAGACATCTGGAAACAATTCTGAATCAGCCAATAGCTTTAAATTTTTATTATTTACATCCACTCAAAAAATATGTTTGCTCGAAAATTAACTGTCATAAATGTGTTTGTGAAATTCCTTTTCTTTTAATATTAGGTCCTAAATAATATAATATTGTACTTAATGATAGTTCTACATAATCAACATAACCTAGGGATTAACCAAAAACATCAATATAATTTCTAAAATGGGAAGAAAATATTTTACCCTTTTTCTAAAAAACAGTCGAAAATAGGCAAAAAAGACGTATCTTTGAAGTGTATACAAGCGAACAAAATGTTATAAAAGATTTTTCTAGTAATTATAAATGAACTTATTTATTACGTAATGAAGTATTAATGACTAAATACTAACTTATACACATTCTAAACATAAATTTACCTAATCATATCAACTAAATATGGTCTAGCCTGATGAGTAAAACTGCTTTTTGATTTAAAGTGAAAAAAAAAAAAAAAAAAATGTTATCTTGGTAAACCTAGACTGGGCCTAACACTACGTAAACTCTTCGTAAACTAGTCAGGCAGAATTAAAAGGAACTACAATTGGGGGGGACACAGGAATTAACAGTGGGGGTAAAAAGAGACATGAGTCTCTTATTACCCCCACAAAAAATAAAAATGGGGTAATAAGAAACATGCCTAGAACATGTAAATCAAGAATGCTTTCAAGGTTTTAAAAAATTGTACATCAAAAGTCATAGTCTTGGTCAAAAGGTTACACATTAATAAATCCCAAACATCTTACTTACAAAAAAATATAAAGAAAAATTTAAAAAAAGTCACGAACTTTCAGGATAAGTTCAAAGTGAAGGTTTTTTTTCGTCCTATAAAAAGAATTCAAAATATGTTACAAACTTCTCAATAAGTGTATTGTAGTAAAGAATACACATGATACTTAATATTACATATTTTTATTGTTGTCTAAATATATTTTTTGGTGGGATTTTTGACTGCGTCTCTTATAACTCCTGTCTCTTATTACCCCGGCTTCCCCTATCTGTTTTTTTTTTCTTTGAGATATGACGGTTTTTGTGAAATCACGTGTTGCCCTCCCCCCCCCCTTGGGGGACGAATTTCGCAAAATCGCTTCTTATGGGGTGCTTACACTATATGTTCTAAAATCTGACCCAGTTTCGAGTAAGTGGCCCCAGTAGATTTTGCTGTGCGTTGATGAGTCAGTGAGTGAGTGAGTGAGTGAGTAAGTGAGTGGAAGTACTCTTTTATATATAAAGATTATCGCAGATCGATGGTTCATCCATTCGTTTTAAAGGTATTTTCGAGCTCTTTTGAAAGCTACCCATCATGAAAATTCACTTCCCTCGAGGGGGGCTTGGGGGAAGGCGAGGCTGCTACATACACAAAATTTTTTTCTCCAGTTGACTATCTCTATTACAAAAAATATATATTAGTTTCACTCGGTTTAGTGCAGTCTATAGATGTTAAACTCTACTTACACAAAATTTTTTTCTCCAGTTGACTATCTCTATTACAAAAAATATATATTAGTTTCACTCGGTTTAGTGCAGTCTATAGATGTTAAACTCTACTTACCTGTAATTTCCCCCATAAACGTAATGTATTTGAATACTTTTGAGTGTCCCTGTACACGAACCATTTGCTTCATCACAACGAAAAGCTTAGTGTAGCATCCCTATATGATACACATTTAGAATACTGAGTTCGAAATTTCTGCTACTATTTGGTTTTGAGATATGCTGATAACAGACTAGACATACAGACAGACACACACACAGACCATTCGCTAAAAACATGATTTTCATATTCAGGGGACCTCAGAACATGTAAATATAACAAAAACTCACTTTCGAAAATTTGACCCTAAAACAATACTTTATCTACCATATGGGTAAGAGAAAGTAAAAAATAATAATAATAATAAATAAATGAGTAAAGAATTAGTCAAATCAGTCAAAACCTCGATCTGGGTTTCCGCTGCCCTTAACAGCAGCTTTCATGCCCGTACAACGCTGACCTCAAAGCCTTTTGTCTCCTATAAACTTACAGATTTTATACGGAAACAAAAATGAAGCCATCTTCAAAGTATAGGCATAAAATTCTATACGAAACAAAATTTTATATAGCACGTCAAGACTTTTTCTTTTACATCTATTTTATTCATATAAAAGTAAGCAGTAACTGTTTTGTTCCTCAGCAACGGTTCTTATACACGTTTCTTAACATTTCTTCTCTAAAGCTTTAGTATAAGACCCCTTGGTGAGTTTTAATCTTTCGTTGTCACTTTGGCGATGAATTAAAGAGGCTGTGGCAATTGCATAATAAAGATCTTGGTGAGAGTTACTTAGTTCGCTATATCTGTAACAACGTTTGCAGAGTCACTTTTCTTTTTGTTATACAATATATTTTACAATTTGTATCAACTAAATCACAATTAAATAAGACTTTTTTTTCTTTTTCTTTCTTTCTTTCTTTATTTTTCTTTCTTTTATTTTTTTTTTCAACATATTTGGTATTTTATTTTATTGTGTCCCTTTTTAATAATTATTTAGGTATTACGGTATGATTTAGATTATTATGCTTTCAACGGAGGGATTAAGTTGCCTAAAATTAAAAATATTTCTCAATCTTTGTAAATAGACACATCTTGAGCGGGCAATCCTTTGTGAGTCGTCAGAGACAATGAAGAAAATTCGCAGAGTCCCAAGTCCTTTAGTAACATCTCTAATATGGGACACACTACATGTCATATATTAATGAATCGATGATATATACAATGAAGAAAATTTTACAATTCTGGTTTACATTTCGTTTCATAGCTACTAATGTCTCTAGGACTAGTACAGATTTCAGTCTTGCTAACTTCACACCCCGACGGCCGACTCTGTCTCTCTGAGTGAGTTTTCAGATCCGGTTTGCTATCTTTTTAACGGCGAATCAGGTTTGCCAGATTTGGTGCACCTTACAATCTTATTTATAAATAATGAAACACTCGCAATTAATTAGTATACATATTTTTTCCAGCACAAAACTAGTGTAGGTATGATATATAAAAATTATATAAATATTTATTGTGAAAATTAGTAAAATACATCAGAAAAAAAAACTTACTTTTTACTCAATTGTTTCTCAAGTGGCAAGAAAGCTAAATGTGTTTTTTAGGCATGTATGCCCGATTTTCAAAAATTACATCTTTTAATATCCTATTCCCGCTAAATTCCTCAGTAAGGGTGGCCCGCAGTACCCCAGTCAGTAGAGCGCCGGGCTTGTAAGTGGAAGATTGCGGGTTCGGTACTCGAGCCGGTCAAATATCGTCGTTTACACTAATGGTGGCTGGTGCACATAAAATCAGTCGTGGCCGCAATGTCCATCCTGTTTCCATCAAAACTGTACCTCTGGAGGTCACCGAAGCGGGTGAGCCCTCCCTACTGTGGAAGTTCGAAATTGTGATGGTATGGCTCCGGACTACCTCTAGTTGAGTCCTAGACCGTCGTGAATTGCCTCTTGTGCAGTACTAGTGCGACGTAAAACCCAGCCAACCAACCAACCTCAGTAAGGGGGCCCCTTTCCGATTTCTAGCCGAGGGCCCCCAAAGGAGCCAGTCCGGGCCTGGGAAGGCTGATTTTTTATAACAACTATGTGAAAAAAACCAGAGCCGGGAATCGAACCCGGACCTTCCGCTTTACGTGCGGTTGCTCAAACCATTGAGCTACACTGGCTGATTGCCAGCTAGGCATTTCTCACATACATACGTTGGCAATGTCACCGAGTCTGTAAACACAGCTATATCAAGTGACAAAAATCAAATGGTTGATAAATAAATTTCTATATTATAAAGGAAATATTTTTTTTTTTTTTTTTTTTTTTTTTTTTTTTTTTGGGCGGGGGGGGGGAGTGTTTCTGTTATTTGAAACACTTTGAATTCTTTACAATAATGGAATTTTAAAAGGAAGTAATTTAAATAACATATTTAACAAATTTAAACAAGTTTATATAATAATTAAATTTAAATAAAATAATTCTTGTTTATTATTTAAACATGAAAATAAATACGTTACATATTTTAAATTTGTATTGTAATCCAAGTTTTTTTTTTAAAGAAATATTCATTTTAGAAAATTTTTGAGTGGAAGGTAGATTTTTTATAATAACTATGTGAAAAATACCAGTACCGGGAATCGAACCCGGGCCTTCCGCTTTACGTTCGGATGTTGAAACCATTGATCTACCCTGGTTGATTACCAGCTAGGCATTTCTCGCATAACATACGTTGGCAAAGTCACCGAGTCTGTAAACACAGACTCGGTGAAAAGTGAGAAGACTAGAAAAGTGAAAAGACTATCAAGTGAAAAAAATCAAATGGTTGATAAATAAATTTCTATATTAAAATGGAAAGAAATATTTTTTTTTTTGGGTGGGGGGAGTGTTTCTCTCATTTGAAACACTTTGAATTCTTTACATTAAAGGAATTTTAAAAAGAAGTAATTTAAATAACATATTTAACAAATTTAAACAAGTTTATATAATAATTAAATTTAAATAAAATAATTCTTATTTATTATTTAAACATGAAAATAAATACGTTACATATTTTAAAATTGTATTGTAATCCAAGGTTTTTTTTTTTTTTTTTTTTTTTTTTTTTAACAAAGGTAAAAAATAAATAAATAAATAAATAAGAGTTAAAAAAAAAAAAAAAAAAAAAAAAAAATGCAATAAATTTAAATCTGTATTGAAGATATTTCAAGGAAATGACAGTTTCGTTTTTAAAACAATTTTAGTTTATTTTTTTTAAATTATCTAATAATTTTCCTAAAAATAAAGTTACTGTTAAAAAAAAAAGGGGGGGTAGGGATGTTTTTGTCATTTGAAGCATTTTTGTATTAAAGGAATACACATAAATGAGGAAAATATGCTAAAAGGGTGATGCCAAACTCTGTTTCACTTGCTCGAATCCAACAACTTTCGGAAATCAGTCTGTACGCATGCTCAGTTAGCATTTTTGTAGGGAGCCGGCGCTGCGGCGAAACGCTAGTCAGGGGTTTGGGCTGGGCGATGATGAATTACTCACTCATTCAGGACAAACGATTTTATATGTATATAGATTTAACAAATTAAAATGTATAAATATTTTTAATAACGTTTTCATTCACTCAAATACCATTTTCAAGATATGCTCTTGTTAGATATATATCTATAAAATAATTACACGAAAAAAAGGACTTTTTATATACATGTTTTTAAATTTTCTGTTGAATCAAATAAATGCTACCGAAGGCAGCGGGGACGAGAAATGATTAGCTAAAAGTATTTAAAAAAAATAGTCACTGTGTTCTGAGCTATTCTGAATGTTGCAAAGGTCTAGCTGGACGGGAAATTATATGATGCTGAATCATATAAAAGCTACCGAAGGCAGTCGGGACCCGAAACTATTTAATTGAATGAGATGAATTGAATGAATACAATTGTTTATACTATATCGTTTTGTAGTAAAATTGTATTTGTGTATTGTTGCACAAGATCACCACTGATGTTAACCCCCCTCCTCCCCATCAGCTTTCTGTCTTTTTGAGAGTAAGCCATTTTCACCCCTGATTATACGCAAATTTTGCAGAGAGATTATGAAATTATAAAGCCTGTCGCAGACAGCTTCAAAAGTTTCTGCCACCGGGGTCACCGTGTTCTGAATTCTTCTAAAAGTTTCAAATGTCTAGCTAGTCGGGAAGTTAGTTAAATAAATTTTCTATTGAATCATATAAACAATGCTAAAGGCAGCAGGAGCAGGGCACGGAAACAGTTGGCTAAAAATATTTAAAAATGCATTGTCACTGTGTTTTGAGCTATTCTGAAAGTTTCAAATGACTAGCTAGTTGGGAAGTTAGTTAAAAATCGATTGCAAGGTTTGTACTGGACACACGAACAAACAAGTATCGAAGTTAATAAAAACATGATAAAATAAGTACTGGTCTACAAAAATGATGTTAAAAAAATTTGATTTGATCATTTCAGCTGATGTTTTTTGATGTGCTGAAACTGAAAATGCAGCTAGTTTTTCTTTATTACATACTAGCAGGCTTTGCCCGCTTCGCTGGATATTAAACTTAAGGCAACCAATTTTTTCGAAAGGCAAAGTGCGGTCAAATTAGTGGGGTGTCTCTAATTTCAAATTAAGAAATGGAGACCAAAGCAGTACTTTAAACGCGTGACAATCATCACAATAAATTACAAATTTCGACAAAAGCTTTACATAGAAATTTAGTTCATGTGGGAGGGGAAAAAAAAAGAACTACCAAAAGTGGGGACTGTCACTATAAATGGGAACATTTTGTCGCCTTGCTCAAATTTTAGTCTTCCTTTAACACTGCATGTATCGAAAATCTAAAAACGTATCTCTTATTTATTCTGCTTAACTCTTAAAAAAAAAAACACAAATAAATAAATAAAAAGGCAGAAATAGTTTACTAACTTATTAATTTTTTTAGATAATAGAAATTTTAGTTTCCAGATTTAAAGTTTAAGTGAAATGAATTAAAATCATTATGATAAAATGAAATGACTTGCGCACATTAAAAATCATTACGCACATAAGTTCAAAATTATTGGTTGGGCCATATATATAATTTGAAGATTTTTGTCTTTCCTCCAATGTTAGAAGTCAAGTTACGCCTATGAAGCAGTGAAGGTATGTTATCCTAAATACTTAATTTCAAATTTGAAATAATTGATATAACCGTAACAAATATAAAATACACATGCTTATGTGTATGATATAGTCAGTTGGAAAAAGTTAAACACACAAACTCAGAACTAAAAATTTATGCAGTGAGTCAAAGTAAAAACCGAACAGGTGACATATATGAATACATTTATTCATGGCAATCAAATTAATTATGCTAATTAATTCTTTATAGCTACAAATGCAAAACAAAGGTATATTTTTTATCAAAATCCATTAATGTAAGTTGTAAAATAACTTTATTTTATTTTTTAAAGCACTGAGAGAGAGAGAGAGAGAGAGAGAGAAAAAAAAAAAACCTACAACTTATGTTTATTTTTGTTTTCTAAATATTAGATATAAAATTCTGCACAAAATAGAAATTAATTTAGTACGTCAGGACTTATTTTAATCTATTTTTCCATATAAAAGCATGCACTAACTGTGTCTCATTCCCTAGTAATCGGTTACAGTCGGTAACAACAGTGTCCGAACACTAGCAAAAAGTCCTATATAAAAAAGTACACTTAATATTGTTTTGTTAAAAAATCTTGTCGAATCCTGTTCTTATTCAGTCTAAGACAGGATTCGACAAGGATTTATTTAGCAAAACTGTATTAAGCGTACTTTCTTTACATAGGAATTTTTGCTAGTGTTCTGACACTTTTGTTACCGACTGTACAACTTTGATAGACCCTGTAATCTTTACTTAAAACATTCATGAACCATGATTTATTTAGAGAAATTTGAGTGTAAGATTGAATTTTGTATACCAAATTACCAACTACGTGAAAAAGGCCAGAGCGTGGAACTAAAATCGAGCACTCTGCTTATTGTGTATCGCTGAGCTACCCTGTCAGATACCAGCTCAGCATTTCCCATATAATATATGTTTAAGTACCCGAGTTAAATTCTCAGTTCTGTCGTTTTTCATATAGTTGGTAGGAATAAAAAATTCATCCTTACATGCTAATATATATATATGTATATTCATATATGTATATATGTATATATATATGTATAGCATGCTTGTATATATATGTATATTTCACTGTTCTCGAAAATGGTAGTTCGGACAATCACGTGATTTAACACAAATTTGCCCTCCGAAGGGTCATTGTGCACATCGAAGTTAGATTTTCGAATTTTTGGTTAGTTTCCTTTTAATTAATAAAAATATGGAAATAAAACTTCCCATTTCTATAATGACGCAGAATGGATAATCTTAGGAGATTTTGATTGGTTTATTTGATTTTCATTGATTTGAGTGTATTTTACATTGAACTAGAGCTACGTTTTGAGGAATTACATAAGATTTGATTGGTTTATGTGATTTTCATTCATTTGACTGCATTTTACATTGAACTACAGCTACGTTATGAGGAATTACGAGAGATTTGATTAGCTTATTTGATTTTCATTGATTTGAAGTAGGGGTGTCCAGTAATGTTTTTTTTTTGTTTTAACATGCATGATAGTGATTGCCGCGAAACCGAGTTACGTACGTTTTCAAATTCATGCAGAGCGAGGTAGGAGTGTCCAGTGATGTTTTTGGTTTTAATATGCGTGATAGTGATTGCCGTGGAACCAAGTTTCGTGCGTTTTCAGTTTCATGCCAGCGAGGTAGGGGTGTCCAGTGATGCTTTTTGGTTTTAACATACGTGATAGTGATTGCCGCGGAACTGAGTTTCGTGTGTTCTGAAATCCATGCACAGCAGTGTAGGGCTGTCCAGTTATTTTTTTTAATGTGCGTGAAGTGCACATACGTGCGTTATAGTGATTGCTGCAAAAACGACTTACGTGCGTTCTCTGATTCGACCACTCATCGAATAGTGACTTTTACTGTACGAGTAACAGCTTTAACTGTTTCCAGAATATTTGAAGAATTAACATTTCTATTTGACTGTTTTCAAGAATATTCATTTTAATAATAGTTTTGTTGCACAGATTCGAGAAGTTCAAAAAATGTTTGCTATTGTCAAGGAGATCCATACTAAAACTGGGAAGAAAATAGTCGCCAATTGAAATATATTTATTTAAACGTTTCAATTATTCAATTAAAAAGAAATCCTTTAAATATAGTGCCCAGCGAAGCGGCCGAAGCTTGCTAGTGGATATTATGTAGGAAATGCGGAGTTGGTAATTAGAAAGTCAGTTGCTGACCAGGAGCCGAACTCATGTTATTCTATGGGGAAATTTGTTTCTATAATTATTCACTGCTTAATGCATTTTTTAATTATGTATTCATGTTGTGAAAATCTATAACCGTTCAATTAGTATTACTTTTTAAAAAATTAATGTTTCACTTTTGAGTTTAAACAAAAAATATATTTTTAAATATATTTAAATATATTTTTTAAATATATTTTTAAATATATTTTTAAACTGAATAAAATGTTAGAAATTGTGAAAACAAGTAGTAGTATGGTTCTAAATTTTCTGAAGGTGAAAACAGAATTTAAGGTAAAAAAAAAAAAATAATAATCATGTTAACAAACATGACCCTTCGTCAGGCGAATAAAGTAGGCATGAGTGTTTGTTTGCAGCACTTATGCCTACTTTGTTCGCTTCACAAAAGATCCTGTTTTCTTTTGATCCAAAACAAGTTTTGTGAATGAAAGCATTTTATGGTGTTTATTCAAAGTTTTGTATATATCGCAATAAGGTTTTTTGTTTCTTGGAAAAGATACTATAAGCTCTCATTTGAAGATATATGTCAAGTATAAAAATATAGATACAATGGTTTTGTCTGTTCACTTTTTTATAATATTATGGATTACGCAGAAAATTATAATTGTAACATTTATATAGTTTACAAATTTTAGGCTTATTTAACCTTTTTACAGGCCAACGTTCCCAAATTACATTGCTCCAATATTGATTTGAAAAAAGTAGCACACATATTTAAAAGATGACTTGAATTTTTAAAATAACAGAAGGAACATTTCTATCCGCTATTGTAATGAAATGCTCGCCCTCTGGTGGGCTAGGTGAAATTAACCATACCACCGAGCGGATAGCTTTCACGCTTTTGTCAAGACGCTATTGCTTGCTACTGCTGTATATTCGATAGGATGAATCAGTCCGGCAAAAAAGATAACACATGCTGCTGTGTGCTACAGTGTAACTCCAATGGATCAAGAAATCCGGAATTAAGCTTCCATTTGTTTCCAAATGACAAATTTAACACGTTAATCGCCACGATAATATCAGAAAAATTTTCACATGGGCCATAGTAACTTTATTAGACAATTTAGTTAAAAATGCGTCAGGCACATATGACTGACATGGTGATTAACGTGTTAATAATTACTCGGCGTATATCATATTCCTTTTAGGGTTATTTCCTAGTTAAAAATGCGTGTTAAAAATGCGTCAGGTACATATGACTGACATGGCGATTAACGTGTTAAAATTCCAGTTGCCTCCGCTAATGGAAATAAAGCTTTAGTTAGTAGAAAGTCTGAATAGATTAGACGTTTAGGAATTGGGAAAGAAGTATCGTGAAGAATGACTATTTGTTCGAAACATTTCGCACCTGAAGAATTCACAAGTAATAATGCGTTTAATTTTGTTTTAATTATAAAATATTTTAGATAAAGCTGATCGTTTCCTTCGCTAACGAACAAAAGCAAATCCATCACATTTCATGGATGTCATGGAACAACTATAGTATTGGTCCACAAGTGCATTTGGTGATTTTTCTTTGGTGATTATAGCGAAATGCCGTTTTTGCAAATGGTTGCGATGGATTCCAAGCGTAAACAAAAGTGTATTGTATTGCAAAGAATCCAGAAAGGCATCGTTATCGTTGAAAACGGTGCCAAAGAAAAATAGCCAAATTCAGTTATGGACCAACTCTATTTTTATTACCTTTATTTTTATTTATTTTAATGCACCATTGTTGCAAGATAACATATAGATGCAGTTAAAATACAGTGGAATTATTAAATAATAAAACGCAATAATTTTCAGTGCATCCTATTATGCAATCGATTTTCCATGATGTAATGGCGAAGAAAGAACAATAATAAATACACGTGGCTATTATATTTACTAACAACTTCAGTTGAGAAAGCGCCATCTATCGATTATTACAAACGTGGATCATAAGTTGGTAACTGTACAAAAAATCTTAAAAATCATCAATTTAATATATTTTTTTTTTATCAGGTGTTGTTTAAATATTCTTATTGTAAATAACTGCTACCACATTTAACTGTTACTGTCTGATTATACATTTTTTTTTATTTATGATATATATTTATAGTTGAAAAAGTACAAGCCACATTCTTTCTCTATTAGTGTTGTAATTGTGTTTTGAAAAATAAAAATATTTTATCAAACAATAATGCATGTGTATAATTAATAGCTTACAATATTAGCTGTTAGTAAGCTTTAAATTTAAAATTTTGCTATTAAAAATGTTATCAATGTTTCTCTGTCAGGCTACAATGCTTTAATTCAAGGCTAATTGGTTATTGCTTGATGCTTGTGTGTTGTATTCAATTGACTATATCAAGTTATCTAGTTAAAATAAATGTAGTATATGAAGAAAAAATTCAATAACAAAGTAATAAGCAATTGGGGAAAAATTAGTTCCAGCTGCAGAGAATTCAAACACAGCGAAAAAAGAAATATAAAAAAATGGAGCAGAAAGTGTATTGAAGGAAAAAAAAAAAAAGTTATTTATTGTGTAATCTTGTAACCATAAACCAAGTAACAGGAGGGGGAGGGAGAACAGCATATCTCCCCCTCCCCCTCCATTTTTAATGGACAAGATTTTGCAATTTATCGTGTTTTATCATAAAGTTTTCATTTAAAGCTTACAAATAGTTAAATACTGAATTTAAATGTAATGAACCAGCTGCAGATACAAATGATACATACGTATAGTTATTTGACAGTAAAATATTTTTATTCTCCAAAACTCATTTTCAACACTAACAATGAAGTTGTATATTTTCAGCTATAGAGTTTTATATATAATAAAATAAATAATTGACTAATCAGGCTTTTACAATCAAATGCAATAGCTGTTATTTACAATAAAAAGAATATTTATGGTTTACTACACCGAATTATAAAGTTGTACGAAATATTGCAGTCATGTTAGTATTATTTTTTTTCCGCCTACACAGAATAAATAAATAATAGAATAAATAATTGACTAATCGGGTTTTTATTTACAATGAGAAGAATATTTATCCAAATGATATCATACCAGATTGCAAAGTTTTAACGAATATTATAGTCATCTCATTAAATAATAGAACACATTATTCTATATTATAAATAAACAATTAGACAAACATGATATATTACGTTTAATTAACATTTAATAAGCCTAACATTTATAAAATATACAAATGTTACAATTATAATTTTCTGCATAATCCATAATAATATTTCAGTGTTAAACATTTAATCTTACTTACATGAATATACAAAACCATAACATAACATATTTTACATTTATCTTCCAATGAGAGCTTAAGTATCATTTCCGAGCAAAAAAGAGCTTCGCTATTTGATATAGTATTTAATTCATATTGTAGATTAATGAAATATTACAATAAATGATTTGTTTCGGATTACGTATTATTAATTCATGAATGATTATTACCACAGACAAATATATCCTTGTCTGTGACTATAGGGCAGTTCCTTGTTTGTAAACAAACATCTCAACTCTCGGTTGTGGTTGGCAGAAAGCACTCGTTTCCACCATTGACGACTATAGCTGTTTTTGATCATAGAGATATTTAAATCATTTATATTTCGTTCTACTTATGCAGATGTTTCAGAATGTGTTTGAAATAAAAAATACATTTAAAAATTAAGCTCGATGAAGCCCATATAAAAGGATATAATATCATACAGATTCATATTTCTTAGGAAAAAGCGATCGGCCGTTAGGCCAATCAGTGTTCCATCGAAGGCAATTTGTTGGGGAAAAATGGGATGATTAATGTAATCAAATTTTAATAAGGTTTATTCACGACGTGATTTATTTAATAATGTATCCATAATACTTATGGATTCTATTACTTTATAACTAAAACATGAATATTATTCGAATACAGTAGTTGCTGTATAGCATTGCATTTTGCACCTGTCATGTTACGAGATTTTGTCATACTTAATAATACCTTTCTGTTGTCGAATTATTCTTTTATTAATAAGTTTTCCATTTTTATTATGTATTTAATTTATGAATTTTGTCAATTATTTACCTCAAAATGTTAAAATTTAACAGGAATTTTTTATAATTCTAGAATTAAATCTTTTTTTTATTATTATTATTTAGGACTGAATTAGTTAGTCAATTGAATGTTTTGAAATTTATACCTTTTTAAATATGGTGAATGATTAAATTATTAATATAACGATTAGCTTACTTTATATATATATAATTGTACATTCGAGTAATTTCTTCATCAGAAGTTTTAGTTAATTTGCCATGAAACTTGTATTTGAAAGATTTTTTTTAATGTCTTAATTATTCATAGAAAATTGAGCTGAAAAATATTTTTATTTTTAATTGTAATTTTTCCAGTCGAAAGTTAAACCTTATGCATCCTAAATTAAAAATATTTTCTAGCCTTTTTTACAAGAATCTATCAAAATATATGAAAGTCCATAAGAAATATTCTTTTAAAACATATTTTTACTTTCTGCAATATTCATAAAAGAAAGTATTGGATTCGTAAAACCTTTCAACTTCTAGTCTTCAATGGATTGCATATTTAACCCCTTGAACTTAAATGATGAGTCCAGCTTGTCATGAATTTCGTAACACTAATTATGTTCTTATATGTATATATAACAATAAACATTCATATAAATGTGTGAAACAAATACAGTGAAACCTCTCAAGTTGGACGCTTTTTCTCGGAACGGAATGTATCCATTAACATTATGTCTAACCCCTATAAGTTGGACACTTTTTCTTGGAACCGTAGGTGTCCAACTTAGAGAGGTTTTACTGTATTATTTTTAATAATAACAAATTATTTGAGCAACAAAACCGTAAGTTTCTAAATGAATCCCACTTTTTAAAACTAAGAAACTTAAATTGTCTGCATGAGCAGTGCTGACTGAAAATAAATTGCAGTTCAAGGGGTTAAAGATGTTCTAAACATGATTTGACCATTCAGAAACTGACTGTGTGTGTGTGTGTGTGTTAGATGTGATGAAGCTCTGTACCTGTGAGGAGAAAAAAAATAAATCCCCCTCCCATACATACACTCTTCTACGTCAATTTACTATTAATTTCACCTCTAATTTGTTGTTTCAAAACATTAATTTACACTATTAAATATTAAGCATTAGCACTGTTGGAAGAAAAAATTAAATTTTCTTGTATTTTTAACTAAAAAAGAAAGCAGTCATTAGTTTTTTTTTTTTTTTTAAACGCTGTTAGTGAAATGTGTATTAATGGTTTTTAAAAGATTCGAGGTCAGTGTGTCATCAACATTTTAGACTGTCTTTCAGAAAAATTTAGCATGCTGTGTTTAGTAAAAAAGCTGAGCGAAATCCCTCATGTGATATGGCCATAAGGGAGAAGATGCTGGGTTCGATCCTAAGTCACATTCATCTTAGCTGTTTGGAGTTTTACAGGGTTTTAACTGAAACTTGCATAAACATGGCCTAGAACCCTTGCATAGTCAATCAGTCCCAACCTACACAACACGATCCAGTTTTGCCCTTTACCATTATTGTATATTATACTGATTGTTCATGTCAATTTAAATTTCACAATTTTCTGAATTACTCACATTTGTACACAAGATTTCATTAAAGAAAATCCTTAAAAGATTACCCCCCTCAGTGGCGGATTTAAGGGGGGGGGGGCTAGGGGGCTGAAGCCCCCCCCCCAAAAAAAAACACTGACATTCGCAATTGAATATTGCAACTGTAAATTTTTTATTGGTCTAGAATAACACTTTGAAAAAATCTTAACCCCCCCCCCCAAAAGTCAAGTTCTGGATCCGCCACTGCCCCCCCCACCCCACATGCACACATATCACATATAATGGAGGGTGTTGTGTTGTTTAACATAAATTGACTATGAGAGGACCCTAAGCATGGGTGGTGGCCTTTCCGTGGGTCTCTTTATAAAGAGTCCTAGCTCACATTCATGTAAGTTTCAGAAAAATCTCTGAACTCCCAGTCTGACAAGCTAGTCCTGAGTTCGAACCCCACATTTAATAGATTCAAAATTATTAACTACAATAGATCAAATTATGAATCACTCTCAAGTTATAATTGATCATGGATGAAAAACAAAAACAATCTCAAAGCTGTATTTCTCCTATAAGATTAATTTTTGGCTCTCTGTAAAATGTAAGTTAGAGTAAAAATCTTTGAAAAATTCACAACTTGCAACAACATAAGCATGATTGTTTATTTATTCATTTTTTTTTTTTTTTTTTTTTTTTTTTTAAATCTTATAAACAGCTTCTTAATAATAAGCTTATCTTTTAAAAGCTTATTTTCTTTATTAATAAGCCTAATAAAACAAGTGCCCGAAAAGTAACACTGTAAACTGTTATCATTGCTAAAACACTTTATTGAAATAAAGAAATAAAAATTTATTCTTTATTTGGAAGATTGAATAAAAAATGGGAAAGAAAAAAATCACAAATTTCGCCAAGAGAGTCTCATACTAAAGTTGTGCCCTATTTTCAGCAAATGAAAGTCATGGTTAAGTACCGTCATATACAGCTGTTAAGAAAATATAAATGACATTCAACTATTTGAGGTTCATTATGTTGATTGGAAACACGGTTACTTTAAAACAAGGAATATAAAAAGAAAAAATTTTAAGTCAATTCTTACATACAAACACTATCGAAAAAGTTTTTTTTTTTTTTTTTTTTTTTTAATTTGAATTAGGAAATAAAAAGTGCATGTGAAAAATTAAATAAAAATAATTATAAGATTAAAAAAAAAAAAAAAAAAACTTTTTATATACCATGTTTAAAATTTTCTGATGAATCATAGAGCTCTTATCAATATGCATAAAATTTTTAAAGTGATAATGACGTCAATTTTTGTGATATGCATAATTTAACTTTTTATAATTTTTTAATGTTCACGTTTAATTAAATGTATTTATTTGAATCCAATTGGAGTGTAAAGGTTGATATTTTTATTTATTACCAACTATGCGAAAAATACCAGAGCCGGGAATCGAACCCAGGCACCTCCGCTTAACGCACGGATGCTCTACCACTGAGCTACCCTGGCTGACAACCAGCTAGGTACTTCTCGCATAATATGCATTGGCAAAGTCACCGAGTCTGCAAACGCAGATATATCAGATGAGACAATAATAATCGTAGCACAACTCCATAGACCACAAAATTTTTAATTTAGAAATTTTTATTCATGAATTCATCAACCATGAATATTTATTTAAATCAAATTGGAGTGTAAAGGTTGATATTTTTATTTATTACCGACTATGCGAAAAATACCAGATCTGGGAATCGAACCCAGGCACCTCCGCTTAACGCACGGATGCTCTACCACTGAGCTACCCTGACTGACAACCAGCTAGGTACTTCTCGCATAATATGCATTGGCAAAGTCACCGAGTCTGCAAACGCAGATATATCAGGTGAAACAATAATAATCGTAGCACAACTCACGAAATTTTTAATTTAGAAATTTTCTAAATTAAAAATTTCGTTTTAAGCGGAGGTGCCTCGGTTTGATTCCTGGCTCTGGTATTTTTCGCATAGTTGGTAATAAATAAAAATATCAACCTTTACACTCCAATTTGATTTAAATAAATATTCATGGTTGATGAATTAACGAATAAAAATTTCTAAATTAAATGTATTTATTTGTATGTCAAAAAAAAAATTAACTCGTAATTTTTTTTTTTTTTTGGCAACAATTAAATTATAGCTGATAATTTAATGGTTATTGTAACGCTATTAGGATGTTATTATTTTCATATTTTAATTAATTGTAAGAAAACTAATCAAAAATTCGAAAATCGGACTTCGAAGTATTGTGTTGTCACGTGTTCTGAGCAATCCTGAAAGTTTCAAATTTCTAGCTAGTCGGGAAGTTAGTTAAAAATCGATTGCAAGATTTGTACAAGATATAGGGAAAGTGTGAACTAATAATAGGAATTGAATAGACTAAAAATGCATTGACATTAAGGAACAGCTTTAGTATAGGATCACTTAACGAAATTTGAAAACTGGCTCCTAAGTTGCTCGGGTGATTTTTGAGAAGTTTTTTTTTTTTTTTTTTTTTTTCAATTGCAATAGCCATTTTAATTCATCACCAAACTGGCATAAGATAATAAAAGTCGCCAAGGGGATTGTTTAATAAAATTGTGCCTACTTTAGTTTGTGGATGTAAAATCAAGGGGAAAACCTATAAGACAATTCGATTAATTTAAATGAATATTTTAAAAATAAATAAATTAAATAAAATTTTAAAGCTATTATGACATTAGTTTTATCAGATATTTTTGTGTGAACAGGTTTAAATTTAATGTTCATGTGTAAGGAAGTTTTTTTTTTCTTTTTTAATTTTGAAGTGAAAATGGGGTTTTTATTTAATATCTTGCAAACTAATTATCCTATTGATTTAAAAGCTGCAGCGCTAGATAGATTTTTGTCTGGTTAATAAATGTACAAATTTTTGTAGAGATCAGTGAACTGTTTACTTTGTATAACGAAATAGAATCTAATATAACACATCCTGCAATTTATCAAAATAAAATCACCGTCCAGAAATTTTTTTTTGGAGTGGTTTTACCTAGAAGCTTTTTGCTTAATAGTTTGATTTATTAATAAAGATCTGTCTTCCAGAAGGCTTAAAAATGAAATTTTTATACCTACTCAGTATTCACCGACACCGAGCACATACTGAGTTCTTGGTGCAGCACTTGTAAAGTAGAAAATTTTAAAGGATTGTCTTTTGAAGTGTGTTAATTTTTTCGTACATGAAAAACTTTGTAATGAAACACAAATTATGAAATAAAAAATACTCCAACTGCTTTAGATAAAAATAATAGTACAACATTTCATCATCAGGCAAAAAAGGAGACATAAGTGGTATTTTCATGCACTCTTGCATAACTTTTTTTGCCTGATGAAGGATTAAGGCTATTATGTTTACCTAACAAGGAAACATTCAAAAGGTGTCGTCTTCGAAAAATATTGAAAAAAATATGTGATTCTACTTTTCATAAAACACCAGGAAGTGAAAAAAATATCGGCTGAAATGAATTACAGCGACCACAAAAAATTATTAAAATTAAGCCTATTTGGCGATTTAGTGCTGTTAGGCGTTCAGTTTGCTAGCACCGAGATTGCCATGTACGAACAGAACCGTGTTTTGTTTCTTCGCTGAGTATTCAAAATCAATCGCCAAATATACTTAATTTTGATAATTTTTTGTGAATTCATTTCAGCCGATAATGTTTTCCCTTTCTGGTGTTTTAGGAAAAGTAGAATCACATACATTTTGTTCAATATTTTTTGAAGACGACACCTTTTGAATGTTTCCTTGTAAGATGATTTTTTTTTTTTTTTTTTCACTTTTTCGTATCGTCTGACAAAGTTTATTTATTAAATTTGAACAACAGATTTTTAGCACATTGAACAGTTAAAATATGTAATAAGACTTGATATTAAACAGAAATATAACATTGAAAATGCCAACGTATTTAGTGCAGTATGCTATATGGTACGAAAACTGCAGTTTGCTCTTAATATTTTTTACATTGGCATTTTTAATGTTGTGTAAATATTTATACATTGAACTGTTATTTAAATTTATAATTAAAATTAACATAAATTGAGAAACTCCGTCAAGGATGACATATGAAATCTATTCCGTTGCAAAATAGTAGTATCTTACATCAGATACTTTTTTTAGACATTCAAAAACAAATTTGACTTCAAATTATGATAGAATATTTATCACTTTCCTTTTAATTTGTATATTAGTTGGATATTTATTGTGTAAATATCTTCCTTTGAAATGAAATGCTTGTGATTTCAATCGAATATAGAAATTTGCCATTTTTTCCCCTAGAGTTTCAAAATATAAAATTAAAATTTTATCAATTTTACAACAAAAACAACTTAATCTAATGCATGCACACGATAACTAATACATATCTATACCTGAATATGGGGATTGAAATCGGGAAATAATTTCCCTTGATTTTTAATAATTTTTTTACAAAAAATCCAATGGGCGATTAACATAGGAAATATTTTTCTTGTATCCACGGATGGTCAGTGATGTCACACTTCACTTGCGTATACACACGTTCTCGAAAATGCACAGGGTCCTGATCTTTCATATAACAACAATCATTATTTTAAATATAAGTGTTTAAATAAATAAGTATTGTCATAAAATTCTGTTTTTTTATTTACATGAAATTAATTTAAAAAATAATTTAACTAAAAAAAAAATATAATAATAATAATTAAATTATTACCTCTATGTCCTTTAATGAAGCAATGTTCTTTGCATTGCCAGGGAGAGTTATCTTAGTCGTTCAGTGATTTTAATAAACACCACACAACTTAGACACCCACCAGGCGTTTGCCTTTATTTACATTTAAATCCTTTCTATAAATATTTACAAGCTCTCTGTGTCGACTGTCATGGGGTGCCTCAGGTTGATGGCTTTCTCCAGCGGGATGGTTGGGTGCCTCAGGTTGTGGACTTGCTGGCTTTAGATATTGAATAATCTTTATCTGATGAAACTTCTTCAAGATGGCACGTTTCTTTGTGATCGCTAGTTGAAGTTGCCTCTCCTTTTTTCGCTTTATGGTCTGGGTCTGCTTATCTCGTGTTTCAGAAGTAGTCGGAGGTTCAAGCTCACTTTGGTTATCCATCTCTCTTTGTTAAAAAAAGAATAACAAACAAAAATAACTATCTAACTAATAAAATTGTTTCATAAAAAATGAAAAGTCTGAACTTGCACACAATACAAATTTATCACAATAAAATGCAAAAATATGTATTCACAAAAGTGTACAATTGTTAACTTACAATTGACAAATCAATTAGTAAATTCAATGAAGTTGGCAGAAAAAAGAAAAAAAAAAAAGAATCAGCAAATTTTGCATATTTGTTAATCATACATTTAACCAAAAAAGCAGAAATTTTAATGAAATAATTACATATTTCAGACAAACACATATTGAAAAAAAAAAGTTTTATTCCTGGTAGTGCCAAAATATTCATTATTTTGGAAATTGGCAGCAAAAATTACCCCTAACTTCAGCATTTAATTTAGCTGTAAATAAATGTAATTTCTTTTTTCTTTTTAACAGTAGTGAAATAAACCCATAATTCCCTAATCAACTGCGTAAATATTGCACGTTTCAGAAATTTGCTACCAAAAAAGCAAATATATAATATTACACTAAAATAATCTTTTATTTCTGGAATTAACTTTGAAAATAGTACAAAATTTTGTCACATTTCACAGCAAAATAATCATGTTATTTTAAAAATTTGTAGCAAAATAAAAATTAAAAACATTAAAACAGTAATTTTGTGATTTTTCAGCAAAATAGTCACACACTTTGGGGAGAAGAACTACTATTTTGAAAAATTAATTATTTTAGCAATAGCAAATCACAGTAATGTTTAGTTTATCTATGGTAAATGATAGTTTAAAAAAAAAAAAAAAAATCTAACTGAACTAAAATAACTTATTTATTTTTTAAGTAATTTAGTATAACCACATGAAAGATAATTTATAAATATTTTTACAAGATTTATTTTAAATGAATCTATATAAATATTTTAACAAAGGAAACTTTAGTTAATGTTTTAGTTTATCTATGGCAGAGTGGAAATAAAAAGATAAAAATTACAATTGAACCAAATAGTGATTATTTTTATTTAAATATTTATGCAACATATTTTTCTCACATGAAACACAATATCAAAATGCTTTTTATAAGTTTTACAAATGCAAATTAATCAGTACTTATTTTAGTGAAAAAAAATTAAATTGATTAATTTTACTTTTCTATGGTAACATACACTGATGGTGCTAATATGTTTACTTAAATTTTAATGTAACTTTTAACTCTCTTCTGCATTAGTTTATAAGCAATCAATTTTTAAAAAGTGTCACAAATTTCAGCAGTGTCATCGATTTTATATTTCATTATTTAATCTGTTTATTACTTTCATTTCATATTTTTATTTCCATTTCGCTGTTTTCATATAACGTTCATTAAGAGTTATCTGCTAAATTTAGATATTTCCCCCTTTTTCATTTTTAATAAAAAGACATGAATATGTTTTTCTTTAATTATAACTTAAATAAAGTTCAAAATTTCGAGTACATGAAGCAACAATAAATTAACACATAAGCATGGTTAATATTTTTTTTTTAAAACCCAGAACAGTATAAAAATTATGCAGAGATAGAGAAACCAAACCAAGTTTTTGTCAAACATATGTACGTACACCATTAAAAATAAAAATTTATAATTATGTAAACTGTAAGAACTGCTGAAATTTTTAACACTGCTCTGTTTCTAAATACTATATTACTCAACTTTTATTTTAAATAACGAAATCAACTTAAATAAAACTTCGTATGAAATAAACACAACACAACAAATGATTATTAAGCCTTGCGTGAGATAGTGAACGAGTCACACAAGAAATTAAAAATAGATGCAAAAATGCAGTACGTAAGTAAAAAATTCTTACCAATCTAAAGATGTTATCCACACTTTTAAGGTACAACAGTGTAATTTCTCTCTCTAATGGCGTTGATCCATATATTTTTTATCGTTGCATGCTGTGAAATTATTTCAACGTCTGTGTTTAGCATGTTCGTTTGTACAGCAATTTGTCACCATATTTACTATAAAAAATGAATTGATAGGAAAACATAAAGAAGAAATATTATTAATTTTTTGAAATAAGGCGAATGATTTAAAAAAAACACAAATATAGCGAAAATAATAGCATATGATAAAACTAGGATCGTCAATTGAAAACAATGGTGGGCGCGGGAAAGTCGAGCTCTTTTGCCATCCACCAGGGTGCCCTTTAATTATTGACGTCACGAGGAAATGCTCTATTACTTTCTTCGATAATCTGGACATCATATTGCCATGTTTTTTCAGGCGATAGTAAACCTGCGATCGAGTTGTGAGAGCTCCGAGGCAATCACAAATTTCCCCCTCATCGCTCACAACTTTGCGTTCAGTTTTGTAAACAAATGTTGCGTTTGGATTGAAACACAGCCAGATTTGTAATTGTTTACCTATTTGTGATCACAATGTTTCAGACTGGATGTAACTGATAGTTCAAAGTAAATAAACACATAAAGTGTTTTTTAAAAATTATTATATTTACAAATACATCTATGTTACTGTTTACAAATGCACAATATTACTTTTATTTTATTTTATATTAAATATTAACACTTTTGTTTTTAAGATTGAGCAGACGAAGCTGGGGAGAGTCCATTCACTAGAAGGGGTTTGTAGTGTTGACGTGCTCCTTCCTTCTTTCTTTAATATGATCTACTCATAAACATGGAAGAAAAGACGAATGTGTGTAATAAATGCTTTAAAGGATTTTCTAATAAAGGTAATCTCATTCAACATCTTCGCATTCATACAGAAGAAAAACATTATGTGTGTAAAGAATGTTCAGCAAGATTTTCTGAAAATTGTAAATTAAAAAGACATTTTCGCGTGCATACCGGAGAAAAACCGTATGTGTGTAAAGAATGCTCTAAAGGATTTTCTGATAAGTTTATTTTAAAAAGTCATCTTCGCATCCATGCCGGAGAAAAACCGTTTATGTGTGAGGAATGTTCCAAAGTATTTTCTCGTGAAGGTAATTTGAAAAAGCATCTGCGCATTCATACAGGAGAAAAACCGTATGTGTGTGAAGAATGTTCTAAAGTATTTTCTTATAAAAGTAATTTAAAAATGCATCTGCGCATTCATACAGGAGAAAAACCTTATGTGTGTGAAGAATGTTCAGCAAGATTTTCTGAAAAGGGTAAATTAAAAAGACATTTTCACATGCACACCGGAGAAAAACCGTATGTGTGTATAGAATGCTCTAAAGGGTTTTCCAATAAGAGTACTTTAAAAAATCATATTCGCATGCATACCGGAGAAAAACCGCATGTGTGTGAAGTATGTTCTAAAAGATTTCTTCGAATATGTGATCTAAAGAGACATTTTCGCGTGCATACAGGAGAAAAGCCGTATGTGTGTGAAGAATGTTCTAAAAGATTTTCTGGAATAAGTGATTTAAAAAGACATCTCCGCATTCATACCGGAGAAAAACCACATGTGTGTGAAGTTTGTTCTAAAAAGTTTTCTACTAATACAAGTCTAATGGACCATCTACGAATTCATACAGGAGAAAAACCGTATGTGTGTGAAGAGTGTACTAAAGGATTCTCTCTCAGGAGCAGTTTAATAAATCATCTTCGCATTCATACAGGAAGAAAAAACATATGTGAGTGACGAACGTTCTAAAGTATGTTCAGATAAGACAGTCTAATGGGTCATTTTCGAATTCATACAGGAGAAAAAAGCCATATATGTTTGCTATGTGTTTATAAAATTTTCTCATAAAGTTAGTCAAAAAAGACATTTTTGCGTTCACACAGGGGGAAAACCCGACATTTGCGAAAAAATTTCTAAAAGAGGACAATGAAGTACACATCTATCCATACAGCAAAATTACATCTGGAGATCCTCCGAAGGATATCCCATGCAGGATTGTACCTTATCCGCTGGATGTTCTGCAATATCCTGTCACCATCCGAAGAATGTTCAGTAGTTTCCAGAAGGAGACACCACTGTATGTCCTTCGGATGTCTTTTATCTGATAATTTCAGGATGGAGTTGTAATTAAGAGGAGATCCTGTGACGAGTAGGAAAAAATATCGTCGTGCGCCCTCCGGATGTCTTTTTGAGATAGTTACACGATGCTCTCAGGATATTATAATACAGGTCTACATTAAAAATTTCTATTCAACAATTTTAGATCTTTATATTTTTCGGCGTGTTGAAACCATAAATGAAGATAGTTTTTCTCTATCACATACAGATTTTTGTTAATACATGGTGCCTACCTATATAATTTCTTTCATTACTCCTCTACCACTATAATTTTATAGTAAGTTTTATAGTACGTTTCCATGATTACCTATTGTTATTACGCAGCACTAGTGCGACGTAAAACCCTATCAACCAATCAACCTATTTTTATGATGGTACAATCAAGAAATTATGTCACTAGAGTGACCATATTTCTTTCACTGAATTTGGGGACAAAAATGGTGGTGTCCTTGAATTTCGAAGACAAGAAATAAATAATGAATTAAATCACCTTAAATTGTAAAATTTTAGTATATTTTATGTATAAAGCACCTAAAATATCTTATTTCAGCTTATTTATTATTCATATAAGAAAATTTTATGATAAAATATTAATAACTTTATAACCGGCGTCCCCAAATGTGTTGAAATTTTTTTGTGGACGATAGCAGTTTTCGAGGACTGTCCTCGAGATTCGGAAACATATGGTCAGCCTACACTAAACACCTTGTATTGACAAAAATCTATATGTGATAGAGAAAAATTGGCTGCATTTTCAGTTTTAGTACATCAAAAAACATCAGCTCAAATTATTAAATCGAAGTTTTTCAACATGATTGTAGACCTGTGTAATTATCAGCACTTTACTTATTACACTTTTTTTATTAACGTCGATTCTTGTTTGTTTGTGTGTCCAGTACAAATCTTGCAATGGAATTTTAACTAACTTCCCGACATTTGACATTTATTTGCCATATATTGAGACCTATAGTTACAATGACTTTCGTCTCGAATGATCCATATTACAGAAATTCACAGAAGCAAGTACACAATATACTAACTTCCCGATTAGATAGACATTTGAAACTGTCAGAATAGCTCAGAACATGGTGAAAATGCATTGTTTTAATATTTTTAGCCAACTGTTCAGGGACCCTACTGCCTTTGGCAGCATTTATATTATTCAGCAAAAAACTTATTTAATTAACTTCCCGGCTGCATATTTACTCCCTTTACTCGAGCTCAAACGGGGATGCAATTCAACGTTGTCGATTGGCTGCTACCTTTTATTATGCAATGATTCTCCACTGACTATAATACTTAGCTTAAATCAGTATTAATCAACATTATTCCTCTCGTTTTATGCGAATAAGTGAATATGAATAATTGAAAGAGATTTGTAATTGTATTTTGAAAACAAAATTTTCTCTGAGTAATTTAAATTGTTTATTTTACCAAATTAATTTTATGACAGACAAAATTACTTTAATAAAATAATTCTGAATAAGAAATATAGTGGCACCATCTATATTTTCATTGATTTTTAATTATTATGTAACATTTTCATTTTATTTTATGTTTTAATTCCCCTCTTTTTACTTTCCGAACACTATAGTGAGGAAAGTATTGTAATCATGTCAAAAATCCGAATTCGAGATTTTGATGTTTCTATACGTTTTGAGGTCCCCTGAGTCCGTTTTCACTATTTTTACGATGATGTATGTATGTGTGTGTGTATGTGTGTATGTCTGTGGGTGAACACGCTAGCGTCTAAACGCTTCGTTCGATTAACCTGAAAGTTGGTACGCATATTGTAAGTCACCATAGTACGAACCCTATAGATTTTGGTGAATCTAGCACTTATAGTTTTTTTACAGGGACACAAAGAAAAATTCTTTATCATTATGGCCTATGGGAGCAAAATCTTAAAAGTGCGATAGCATCTAAACGCCTTATTCAATTGAGCAAAAATTTTATACACATATTATAGATCACAAATACTCAATCTGTATAGATTTTGGAGAATCTAGCACTTATAGTTTTTTTACAGGGACACAAAGAAAAATTCTTTATCATTATGCCTATGGGGCCAAATTTTTAAAAATGTGATAGTGTCTAAACGCCTTATTGAATTCAGCTGAAAATTTATATGAGTATTATAAATTACTGTTGCACTAACTATAAGCATTTTGGTGAATCTAACATTTATAGGTTTTTACAGGGACACAACGAAAATTTCTTTGTCATTATGATCTATGGGCTCAAAGTTCAGTAGCGTTAAATAAAACAACGTGTAATAGATGGCGAAAAATACTCAAACACTCTATTATGGTTTTCTCTCTTTTGTTTGTTTAACAACTACTCTTTCTTTACTTTATCTACAAAACTGTTAATTACTCAATGTTCGGAAAGTCGAGTGGAGTCACTCCAGATTTTTTCTAATTAATTTATGTTAGAAGTTCGCATAACTTTCACACAAATTCCTTAAACATATTTTAAACAATTTCTTAACAGTTTTTTTATTAAAAAAAAAATAAATAAAAATAAAATAAACAGGAAAAGTCGAACTTATTTATTTATTTTTTATTTTAAGGAAAAAAATGTTTATTTATATTTCATTTATTATTATTATTATCATTCATTTAAATAATTATAATTTTTATTTATTTATGCATTTATTTTTAACCCCTCAAAAATATTTTTTACTTTTGTTCTTTTATAATCACTAAAAACAAATTTTAAAATGAAATCTGATTTCAAAACTAAATAAGTACATGGAATGCTAAATACCTTGTTAGTATTCGAAATACTTTATTAATTAAAAGAAGAAAGGGAAAGAAAAAAAATCTGGAGTGACTCCACTCGACTTTCCGAACCTTGAGTAATTAACAGTTTTGTAGCTAAAGTAAAGAAAGAGGAGTTGTTAAACAAACAAAAGACTGTGACCTATAACATGTGTACAAATTTTTTGCTCAGATTAATAAGGCGTTTAGACGCTATCACACTTTTAAAAATTTACCCTATAGGCCATAATGATAAAGAATTTTTCTTTGTGCCCCTGTAAGAAAACTGTAAGTGCCAGATTCACCAAAATCTATAGGGTTCGTACTATGTTGACCTACAATATACGTACCAACTTTCAGCTTATTCGAACAAAGCGTTTAGACGCTAGCGTGTTCACTCACATACATACATACATACATCATCGTAAAAATAGTGGAAACGGACCCAGGGGACCTCGAAACGTATAGAAACATCAAAATGTCAAATTCGGATTTTTGACATGATTACAATACTTTCCTCACTATAGTGTTCGGAAAGTAAAAAAGGGGAAAAAAGAAAGTTTTTTTTTTTCCCTGAACTTAAAATAAATAAATAAAAATAAAATAAAATAATCATTTTTATCGTTCTATTTATTTACTCATTTATTGTTCACCTTAAAAAGAAAAAAAATACCGTCGTTCTTTTACAAACATCAAAATAACAAATTTAAAAATATTAAGTAAATGAAAAAAAAAAAAAAAAAAAAAAAACTTTCTGCAAATTTGATTTGGAAAGTAAATAATTACATGTAGTACTGAATACCTTATTAATTTATTGTACTTTTAGAAAAATAAATAAACAATTTATTATCGTTTAAGGAATTGCTCACGAATGTATAATATGATTTTTTTTTTTTTTTTTTTTGAAAATTAATATGATTTTTCCCCTCTCTCTCTTGCATTATTTATCTATTGTACAGTTTTATATTTCACGCTATTACTTTTTCTTTCCATATAGTAGGAGAAAAAGTATGTTTTTAGATGAAAATTTGAAATGAGTTTTTGCATACTTTACACGTTTTGAGGCCTTCTCAATCCGAAAATTAGGTATTTAGCTGTTTGTCTATGGCACCATATCTCAATAACAAATTATAGATAGAAGTACAAACTCAGTATTCTAAATGTGTATTATTTAGAGCTGCTCTGTACTAAACTTTTCATTAAGATCAAGGAAAAAGCTTTCGTTGAGATCCTGTACAATTGCATTCAAGAGAATTCAAATACGTTACATCTATATGCGAAAATTGTTGTAGGTGCAGTTTAACACCTTAAGACGGCCCTAAACCAAATCAAATTGTATGTGTAATCATTTACGATTCATTTACAGGTCCTAACAAAAGAATTCGGATACGCTGGGACTATGCTTTGAAAAGTACTGTTACGAAATTGTAAATAATTGTGTTTATTTTTGTATAAATTCTTTCAAAGAGGCTTAGTAAGTTGATAAGGTGCTAATTTTGTGCATTTCTAGTCGTTTTAGCGTTGAAATAGCCTTATTTTCCCTTAAAAACGCATTAAAAAGCCCCAGTAATGCAGGTAATGGGTTTGGCGCCAAATTTGGCGACTTTTTCCCACCTTGGCGATTTTTTTGGCGACCTTGGCGAGAAAATCCTTATATGGGATATACCAAATATGGAAGCTGTAAGTTGATTGGTTGACCACTTTCTAGAGTTTTCTCGAAAAATCTGGGTTCCATGGAACAGCATATAAGGAGCGCTTCCTCGCCAAGGCAGTCAGTTCAGTTCAGATCTCAGCCAGCTTCGCTAGTGCTTGCATTGCTCTTGAGCCTCTTTGAGAGAGACTTGCTTCAAGTGTTATTGGTATACAGTTTGTACTGTGGATTTGCTATTGACAGCTGTTGTTTAAGCTGTGTTTTCTGTTTGAATTGAAGCTGATACTTGGTTTATAGACCTGCATTTTTCTGGAATTTTCTGTGAATAAATTACTGAATTTTTGTACGTTTGGCCTTTCATTCTCAGACAACTCACGAACCCCCAAGTACGCAACATTTCTGGTGTCAGAAGTGGGATTTGTCTGTGAATGGTGATAACGAGAGCTATGGAACAAGAAATGAAGAAATTTCTAGAAGGACTCACTGCTCAGATGAATGAGTTAGGATCTGGACTGATAGAGGAAATGAAAGCCGGACAGGAAAAGATGGAAACCGGATTGATAGAGAAAATGGAAACAGGACAGGAAAAGATGGAAGCATCGCAAAGAGAGATGAAAGATAGCCTGAGTCAAGAGATGAAAGAAATGAAGGTAGCACAAGAGAAAATGGAAACATCGCAAAGAGAGTTGAAAGACAGTTTGACCGAAGAAATTAAATCTAATCAAGACGAGGTGAAGAGAGAACTTTCGACAGTAAAGGAAGTGATTGAAAGTAAATTATCGGATATGGGAAGCAGAACAGATGGAATAGAAGAGAAAGTTTTGAAAATAGAAGAGAGTTTTGAAGAGAAAGCAATGAAGATCGAGGAAAATGTTATGAAAGTAGAAAAGAATTTTGAAGAGAGATTTATGAAGATAGAAGAGAATTTTGAGGAGAAATTTAAAGAAAACTTTGATCAAGAGCTGAAAGGAAGGGTTTCAGAGATAGAAAGCAAGTTTAAGAGAATAGAAGAAGATTTGGAGAAAACAATGGAAGAAAAGTTAGAATCCATGCCCCAGGAAACTGAAATGAAAGAGAGAAGAATCCAGAATCAGGAATTTATTAAGCTATCTACCTACGATGGCAGTTCCTCCTGGCATGTATACAAGACGCAGTTTTCCATCGTTGCTGAAGCTAACGGCTGGGACTCTACCGCCAAGTCAGTCCACTTAGCAGCAGCATTACGGGGGGGGGGGATGCAGCCGAAATCCTGAGAAATATTTCTAAAGAAGAAAGGAACGACTTCGAGGCCCTGACTAGAGCACTGGAGCTAAGGTTCGGAGAGAAGTGTTCTAAGGACTATAGTCGCCTCCAGCTAAAGTCCCGTTACCAGAAAACGGGCGAAAGTTTGCAAGAGCTGGCAGCGGACATTCAGAGATTGTCACACCTAGCATTCTCAGACTGTCAAGCTGATACTCGAAACGACTTAGCTCTTCAGTACTTTATCGATGCTGTTCGGGATCCAGAAATTCAAAAAGCGCTGAGACTTTCCAACATCAGACACGTAGAATCAGCTTTAGGCTATGCACTTAGGATAGAGGCAGCCCAACAAGCCTCCCGTAAAGACCGCCATACCATAAGAGCAGTCTCATTAAACGATACGCCTGCTGATGAGAATGAAATGAAGAGAAGTATCGAAGAGATCTTAAAGAGATTGCGCAGCCTGGAGAATAAAAAGGAAATAAAGGACCGGAAGATAAAGTGCTGGGGCTGTGGAGGGGATGGTCACGTGAAGAGGAACTGCCCTGTACGACCAACTATAGGAAATCACCCGTCTTCACCATCACTACAGGGAAACTAATAGGAGGCCATCTCGCGGGGCGGAGGTTGCCTAAAATTAAAGAGCCCCAATTTACAGTATTTCATGTTTCATCGATGAGTAGCGGCGATAATGGACTTCACGTCTATGGCCAAGTCAACAACACCACCTGCCGGATGATTCTGGACACGGGAGCCAACGTGACTATCATTAGAGGGGATTTGGCTAAAGAACTAAAAGAGAAGATCATCTGGACGCCGCCCTGCGTTAAACTTCAGACTGTGACCGGAGACGAAATCAAAATATATGGAAAAATGAACTTGGCCATCACTTTTGGGAATGCCAGTTACTATCATATGGCATATGTGGCTGATATAAGAGATCCTTTAATCATTGGAATTGATTTCCTGAGAAAATTTAACTTTCAATTGGACTTCAAGAATAATGAACTGCATTCGAGTTCGGAAGACATCGCTGTGTTCAACACTGAAAATCAAGACATTCAGACAAGTTGCCAGATAACAGCCAAGTCTGAAATTTCCATCCCTCCACACACAGAGACAATAGTTTCAGGAACACCACCTACAAAGCAATACTTCCGCTATGGACTGATTGAATACCCGAATACAGACAATAGCCCAAGAGGAGTTCTGGTAGCTTCATCTCTAGTTGATCTCTCAAAGAGTGCTATTCCTGTGAGAGTCGCAAACATCAGCGATAAGGTCCGAACAGTGAAGAAGATGAGGTGTTAGCAGCCTGCACTCCTGTAACATGCATTAACCGCCCCACGCAATCAACTGAATCCAAGTCTTCTGAACAATTAATAACGGAATTACTCAAGAATGCAGAGTTAGGAAAGGAACAGAGATGTGCTGCGGAGAAGCTACTCCAAGAATTTAAAGACCTTTTTTCTCGAACACCTGAAGACGTCGGAAGAACGAACATCACCCAGCACAGAATTGATACAGGAAATCATCCTCCAATCAAACAACATCCAAGAAGACTTCCCTTTGCTAAACAGGAAGAGGTCACTGAACTTCTAAGTGAAATGCAGCACAATGATGTCATCGAGCCATCAACGAGTCCTTGGGCCTCTCCCATAGTACTGGTGCGGAAAAAGGATGGTTCAACAAGATTTTGCGTGGATTATCGTCGTTTGAATGACATCACGAAGAAAGACAGTTACCCTCTTCCCAGAATTGACGACACATTAGACACACTTGCTGGCAATAAATGGTTCTCGACGTTGGATCTGAAGAGCGGTTACTGGCAAGTAGAATTACATCCTGATGATCGTGAGAAGACTGCATTCACCACGGGACAAGGACTGTGGCAATTTAAAGTTATGCCGTTCGGATTATGTAATGCTCCTGCCACCTTTGAACGCCTGATGGAGACAGTGCTAAAAGGACTTTCCTATGAAGCCTGTCTGGTGTATTTGGATGATATTATCATTGTGGGGCGCACCTTTGAAGACCATCTACGAAACATCCGAAAGGTGCTGGAGAAACTCAGAATGGCTAACCTCAAATTGAATCCAGGCAAGTGCAACTTGTTCCGTCGTGAAGTGAGCTACCTCGGCCATATCATCTCTGCCGAAGGTGTGAGAACTGATCCTGAGACGATCTGCAGTCGAGAACTGGAGTCGCCCTGAAAATGTACACCAACTACGAAGTTTCCTGGGGTTATGCACTTACTACAGGAAGTTTGTCAAGGGTTTCTCAAATTGCCAGACCACTGCACAAGCTGACGGAAGCCAAACAGAAGTTCCTGTGGACAGATGAATGTGAAAAAGCGTTCAAGCGACTTAAAGAGGCCTTAACATCATCGCCTATTTTGACATATACACAGCCCGACAGGCAGTTCATACTTGATACAGATGCCAGCCATAAGAGTGTCGGTGCTGTTCTGTCGCAGGAAATTGATGGTCAAGAACATGTCATTGCCTATTGGAGTAAATGGCTGTCTAAACCGGAGCGAAATTACTGTACCACCAGGAAAGAGCTACACGCCATCGTAAAAGCCATAGAACATTTCCATCATTACCTCTATGGCAGAAGATTCCTGCTACGGACTGACCATGCATCTTTAACGTGGTTGCTCCAGTTCAAGAACCCGGAAGGACAGATTGCCAGGTGGATACAACGCCTGCAGGTATATGACTTCGAGATACGTCATCGTAAAGGGACTCTACATGGTAATGCAGATGCCTTGTCGCGTAAGCCCTGCTCGGAGAGCTGCAAGTACTGCTCTAGAGCCGAACAGAAATACCTGCCGATAAATCCGGTTGCCTACCAAGTCTCTACACCATCAGATCAAGATCCCGATCCATGGAGTGACGAAGAACTTAGAAAAGCCCAGTTGGAAGATCCTGACATAAAGCCAATATTACAGCTGAAGGAGACGACCAGCAACAGACCTATCTGGCAGGACATTTCCAGATTTAGTCCCATTACGAAAAGTTATTGGGCTCTTTGGGACTCTCTTCATATCAGAAACGGCGTATTATACAGAAAGTGGGAATCTGATGATGGGAAAAGCTTCAGATGGCAGATTTTATTACCAAGATAAAAAATTCCAGCTGTTTTAGAACAACTGCATAGTAGCTCTAGCGGAGGCCATTTTGGGGTAATGAAGACTCTGCAGAAAGTTCGGGAACGCTTCTACTGGTGCAAGGCAAAGGAGGATGTGGAGAAATTGTGCAAATCCTGTGATGCTTGTGCGGCACGTAAAGGCCCGCAGAAACGAAGTCGAGGAAGACTGCAACGGTATAACGTAGGAGCACCATTTGAACGGATTGCAATCGACATCTTGGGTCCTTTGCCACGGACCTCCAGTGGAAATAAATACATTCTCGTCGTGATGGACTATTTCACCAAGTGGCCTGAGGCATATCCTATTCCCAATCAAGAGGCATGCACAGTCGCAGAGGTCCTAGTGCAGCAATGGGTGTCAAGGTACGGCACGCCCCTACAACTCCATACCGACCAAGGTAGGAACTTTACCTCTGATGTTTTCAAAGGACTGTGTCAACTACTCGGCATAGACAAAACCCGGACTACACCCTTACATCCCCAGTCGGACGGTGTGGTCGAGAGGTTCAATCGTACTATCCTGAATAACCTCTCACTTCTAGTATCAAGGAACCAGCAAGATTGGGACTTGAAGTTGCCATTGTTCCTGCTGGCATATCGAAGTGCTGTCCATGAAACCACCGGCTATACTCCAGCCCAGATGCTGTTCGGACGTGAACTTCGTCTCCCTTGTGATCTCCTGTTTGGTTGTCCACCCAATGCGCCTTCATCGCCCGAGGAGTACATCCAAGATCTCCAGGCACGATTTGAGGACGTACGTACACAACTTTGCTCGGGAGCGGATATGGCAACGGAGAAAATGAAGACAAGGTACGATCTAAAGGCTACGCAACATGAGTTTCAGGAAGGAGAGAAGGTCTGGTTGTGGAATCCTGTTCGACACAAAGGACTCTCTCCCAAGTTACAGTGCAACTGGGACGGACCATACACAGTCTTAAAAAGGCTGAGTGATGTAGTGGTGCGGATCACTAAAACACCTTCATCAAAACCGAAGGTGGTGCACTATAATAGGCTAGCCAAGTACCACAAGTAACGGTAATATTAAAAGTTAAAAATGTAAATACTGGTAAAATTTGCGCATGCGTAATGTAAATATTTGTATATAAATATTTGTACATATTTGTGAATTTTGTAAATATTTGTATATAAATATTTCAACATATTTGTGAATTTTGTAAATATTTCTCACTTGATTTGTATTTCTATTTTATCGTTATGTGCAACTTAGTTTTTGTGTTTTAGATTGTGTAAATTTGTTTAGTTTCGCCTCTTGACCAAGGGTTGCACTGCCCGGGACGTGCAGTCCTTGGGAGGGGGGCAGTGTTACGAAATTGTAAATAATTGTGTTTATTTTTGTATAAATTCTTTCAAAGAGGCTTAGTAAGTTGATAAGGTTCTAATTTTGTGCATTTCTAGTCGTTTTAGCGTTGAAATAGCCTTATTTTCCCTTAAAAACGCATTAAAAAGCCCCAGTAATGCAGGTAATGGGTTTGGCGCCAAATTTGGCGACTTTTTCCCACCTTGGCGATTTTTTTGGCGACCTTGGCGAGAAAATCCTTATATGGGATATACCAAATATGGAAGCTGTAAGTTGATTGGTTGACCACTTTCTAGAGTTTTCTCGAAAAATCTGGGTTCCATGGAACAGCATATAAGAAGCGCTTCCTCGCCAAGGCAGTCAGTTCAGTTCAGATCTCAGCCAGCTTCGCTAGTGCTTGCATTGCTCTTGAGCCTCTTTGAGAGAGACTTGCTTCAAGTGTTATTGGTATACAGTTTGTACTGTGGATTTGCTATTGACAGCTGTTGTTTAAGCTGTGTTTTCTGTTTGAATTGAAGCTGATACTTGGTTTATAGACCTGCATTTTTCTGGAATTTTCTGTGAATAAATTACTGAATTTTTGTACGTTTGGCCTTTCATTCTCAGACAACTCACGAACCCCCAAGTACGCAACAGTACTTTTACTTTACTAAAATATGTTTATACTTTGCTGAAACTGCATGTGAGCTGTGTTATGTGATTTTTTTTTTTGCTACTCGTGATTCAAACACAGCGTGTGGTGTGCATATAATTCATAGACAATATGCAGGAATATAAAAATTGAGTGAATACATTCTTCTGTATGGAATATCAATAATGGAACTGGTTTATTGATTTTTTCCATATTCAGAAAAATTAATGCAAGGTGATAATTACATAGGGAAGTTCAGAAATAAATACATAAATAAAAATTTTAAAAAATCTTAGTACTTAAAAAAAAATAAATAAATAAAATAAAATAAATAAATAAAAACACAACTGAATATAAATGTCATTTGTATCCTTATAAATTATAATTTAAAATATTTTTTTAAACCTATTAATACAAAATACTTAGCTAAAGTAAATTAAAATAAATAAATAATAATAGTTTATGTGCAGTAACAAAAATCCGATCCTACAGATGGCGCCACTTTTAGACATATTTTAATGATATTTAAAATATATTTGTGCTTTGCCGAGAATTAAACGTAATAAAATGCAATCGTAACTTTCTAACTTTAGTAAATTAATGCCGTTTTGCGTCTTAATTACTAATTCCTATGCTTTTATTGAAATTAAATTTCTTCTAAGATTAAAAAAAAAAAAAAAAAAAAAAAAAAAAAAAAAAAAATTAAAATTAAGAAAAGAATACGAAAGGTATTATTTCATCTATCTATTTATTATTATTATTTACTTTACAGCTTTTTTTTTAAAAAGGCTTAACTACGATACATATAAAATTAAAATTGAACGAAAAAAAAAGCCTTTTATTAATAAAACATGTAAAACACAGAACTTCACACGTTAAAATACAAGTCAAAAGACTTAGTTAAAAAGTTTACAGTATAAAAGTTAAAAAGAACTTCACGACGTTTCGTCCAAGCATTGTTGCTTGTGGACATCTTCAGGTTTAGTTCCCTTACTGCCAGCGTCTTTATCCTTTAATATATACAATGGGTTGCCATACTTTCGCCAATTCTCTAGAATGTGTATAAATGATGGCGCGTTTATCAAATTCTATTATCTGTACTAGCGAGCTTCTCCCGCTAGCGGGTCAGTATTTTCAAATGAATCACTAAAATTAATGAATCACTAACAGTAACTTTTAGAGTTAAGAAAAGAAATTAAAAAAATATATATCATTTATGATTGGGTAAAACGTCGGCCCGGGAGTTTCGTAAGAAACCACGGAAAACTCCGAACGGTTCTTATTCTGATAAAATCGAAACTTTTATTTAAATCTGATATTGTCGGAAAAAAAAAAAACCTTCCCGTATTTACATGAGTTTCGGAAGAAACCACGGAAAACTCCGAACGGTTAGTGCGATGAGCGCGACCTGGGATCGAACCGGCAACGCAGTCCCGTGCGCTCTGCGCGCGCACAAATTAAGGGATACGCCCGCGGTGCACGCCTATTTATTCTCCACCCTTCCAGGCCTTCTTAATTAACCTACGTATACCAATTTTGAACGATCTAACTCATTTGGCTGAGATGCAAAAGAAAACTAATTCAGGACACCTGAAAACGTGTAATATCTGGTAAAAACTTTCGATAATTTAAAAGAACTTTAAAATATCTTTCGAATGATGTATTCAAAATAATTTAATCATAATTAGAAATTGAAATATTGAAATTTGAAAATATTACAGCGCCATAAAAGAAAATTGATTCAGGACACCTCAAAACGTATAAATCTGGTGAAAATTTTCGATAATTTAAAAGAACTTTAAAATATCTTTTGAATGATGTATTAAAAATAATTTAATCATAATTAGAAATTGAAATATTGAAATTTGAAAATATTACAGTGCCATCTGGCGGTAGAAATTTCTGTATTCCACTGTTTGATTCTAATTCAAAAAAGCTTTCTAATGATGAATTACTTATGAAATTATTTTAATTAGTAGCTGAGATACAAAAGAAAACTAATTCAGGACACCTGAAAACGTGTAAATCTGGTGAAAACTTTCGATAATTTAAAAGAACTTTAAAATATCTTTCGAATGATGTATTAAAAATAATGTAATCATAATTAGAAATTGAAATATTAAAATTTGAAAATATTACAGCGCCATAAAAGAAAATTGATTCAGGAGACCTCAAAACGTATAAATCTGGTGAAATTTTCGATAATTTAAAAGAACTTTAAAATATCTTTCGAATGATGTATTAAAAATAATTTAATCATAATTAGAAATTGAAATATTGAAATTTGAAAATATTACAGCGCCATCTGGCGGTACAAATTTCTGTATTCCACTGTTCGATTCCAATTCAAAAAAGCTTTCGAATGATGTATTATTTATGAAATTATTTTAATTAGTTGCTGAGATACAAAAAAAACTATATCAGGACACCTCAAAACGTGTAAATCTGTTGAAAACTTTGAGTAATATAAAAGAACTTTAAAATATCTTTCGAATGATGTATAAAAAATAAATTAATCGTAATTAGAAATTGAAATACGCGTATTAGAATATTGCAATTTTTAATCGCAGAACCAAAACACGTTACCTCGTCAAATACCAGATGTTTATTGCTGTTTTTTTTTCTTCGCTTCCGTCGAGAAATGAACCTCTTTGAACAGGTTGCTATGGTGATGCAACGGACGTCTGCATTATTTGATTACGGTATTCATTTTCGAATGAAGTACGGTATTTTCAATGGTTTAAAGCGTGAAATTAAAAAAATTATAACTCATTCAGTTTTTAAAATTTTCTCTCAATCTTTTGGGAATTAAATTATGGAAGCGAGATCTATACACAAAAAAGAAAAAGAAATGATTTATCTCTAAACGCTTTTGAGTTATAAAATGTTTTGTGAAAAAATCGATGTTTCGTAAAATCTAGAAATATGGATCGCTATACCGTATTTTGTAAAAATGTTTATATGGTTCGAAAAAGGATTAAATGGCCTTTCTTTATAAACCAGTTGTTAAGAAATGGAACAGTTACTCGGTCGTACAGGGCGTTTCAAAAAAGACGATCGCGAAAAAGAGAAAATTTCGACCCTTTTTTAAACTTTTTTTAAAACTATAAAAAATCCGTATTAAAAAAAAAATGCACCGTAAGAATCGGTAGTAAATGCTCTTTCTGTTGTTTGAGGTGTAATTCGATATCTCGAACCGTTCGAGCAGGATCGCTTTACAAAAACCCACGAAATTTTCTCTCTTTGCTCTTTCTTTTGAGGTAGGCGGTTCCGTAACGAAATAGAGGTCGCCTCCGATTTCGAATCGTTTTTTGATTTGACATGGGTCAACATTTTAATTAATATCTCCGCTAATTAGGGTTGCATCATTTAGCAAATTAGATAACTTAGATCTGAGATAAATTCTCTGTCCGACGGTACCTGTTCAAAGTCCGTGCGACCATTAGCGGCGGAGCCTTTGCTGTTTCAAGCCGTTTCTCACAGACACACACACGCGCGCGCGCGCGCACAGATTTTAATAATATAGGAGATGTATACAGATTATATCAGTATGTATACAGCCAGTATTTTATTATCTGTATACAGATAATAAAATACGATAAACGCGCCATTAATTATGCATATTCTAGAGAATTTGCGAAAGTATGGCAACCCATTCTACATATATTAAAGGATCTAGACACTGGCAGTAAGCGAACTAAACCTGAAGATGCCCACAAGTAACAATGCTTGGATGAAACGTCGTGAAGTTCTTTTAGGTAGATTCCTTATAGGAGATCTACCTATTGCAATGGTTCTCATGACACGACTTCTGAAAAAATTCTTCATATCTTCACCGATCATGACCCCTAGAACCCAAAACCACCCTCCGTTCAAAAGTTTATATATATATATATATATATATATATATATATATAGGTATATATATCTATATATGTATAACGCTTTTTCCCATGTTAAGTTGTGAACACGATCACTAGAGTAATTTTTATTTAAATTTAACCAGCTCGGGATATGTTGTCAGGACAGTAAAAATCTCGGTCGAGTTCGTAGATGGGGTGTCCAGCTCAAAGGGGGTGGAAATGGTGGGGGGTGGAAATTTTCAGATGCCCATAATTTCTTTAATATTGAAAATAGAAAAAAAATGCAAATCAGTCGAATTACCGCCTTACCGTAAAGAACAATTTTTGTATTTAAACTTTTTCGATAGCTTCAATTGCTTAGAAGTTATAAGCTAAAAAGTGATTTTTCGTGAATTGTGTTGAAGCCGACATTTTCTATATCTTTCATTGCAAAAATTTATAATCTGATACTTATGTCACGTGCAAACGATAATAAAAAAGATCACTGAAAATATTATAAAATTTTAATCACGTTTTTAAACAATATAATAATCTGATAAAAAAAAAAAAAAACGTTTAATTTAACAGAACATATGACGTCACTATTACAACAATGTACTGAGAAAAATGAAATAAAATTTTATCCGTGATTTTAAAGAAATAAAATAAAAGTTAATAAATAAATATGTAAATAAAATCAACATATCTTAGGGCTAAGCAGATTTAGACTTAGCTTTATGACATAGATGCTATAATGTAAAAGATAAATGTCATCGTTTAAAAGGAAAATCGTGTAAATTGATGCTAAGCGAATTAAACTGGCATGATAAAAAAAGTAATAAATTTGGGGACATTTAGATATTATCCCTTTGACAAATGAACTAGGGACGATTTTAATGAATTTTCCGTTGAAGTTTATTTTCATAAAAACTTAAATTTAAATTAAAGTACTATTTCATTACTCGAATTCCCTTATTTTGATAAATAAAATTATACCATTTAAAGAAAAAATAAAGAACACTCTTTTATTGAAAAGTGAACTAATCCGCGTTTGTAATGATCGATAGATGGCGCTCTCTGAACTGTAGTTGTTAGTAAATATAATAGCCACGTGTATTTATTATTTTTCTTTCTCCGCCATTACATCATGGAAAATCGATTGCATAATATGATGATATGCAGTGGTGTGATAATTTCACCTTAGCCCACCAGAGGGCGAGCATTTCATTACAATCGCGGATAAAGGTTTTAGAAAACTATTACATACTTTTAAATCTTTATTTAAAAAAATTAATCGTTGCCACTCGACATTATACAAATACATCCAAATCCTGTATCACATACGATAGTTTTGTATAAGTACATGTTTTTTGTTTGCCCCTGGAACCTGCCCCTTATAGGAAAAGTGCCTAGAAACACTTGTATCTAGTATTGTCATTGATTATGAAGTCGTGTGCAAAATTTCAGGCCCTTCGGACGACAAGAAGTTGCCGAAAATTGAATTGCAAAATTCCGTTACATACAATAATAGTTGCATCATATCAAGTTTATAAAAGTGTGTTAATTAAAAACCATCTTAAACGCTTTAATTAATCATTTAAAATATATAATTACAATAATACGCCAATCTTAATACAAATATCGTTTGTGGTGAATAGTTTAGAATGTCGGTTTAGGCAAGAATTTAAGATTTACGATACAGAGTAATACGTTACAGCTTCCTTTGACTTTTTATATTGTCGAAATAAGATACTGGTCTGTGAAGAGAGATGAGGTTTTCGCGTGGAAAGAAGATATAATGACACCAAAGCTGCCTTTCTCCACCGCCAAGCTCGCCAAATTTCGTCGTCCGACAACAAAATATGTCGCCAAGTTAAAACTTTCGTCGTCAACTATAAAATTTTACCGCCAAATCACAAATTTCATTGTTAAGTCGCAAGTTTTGTCACCAAAATTTCGCCAAATCATACAATTTACTAAATTCATAACAATTAACACTGAAATTCAGCGGTGCCAAATGGTCCAATGTTAATTAATGTTAATGTTCCAGCTTATATCAACCAAAACAGTTTCACTTTACAATTTTTATTCATCTGACAATAAGAATCACAAAAACCCAATACAAAACTCTCAATAATTCAATAAAAATTACAATGAAATAACTTTTCCAAAAACCGCTACCACTTAACTGTATTTGACTTGACCATAGTAAGGCCACAAGTGTATTTTCACGTTTCTATTTTTTCTTTAAAAGAAAGATATTGAACAACAGTTATATGGACTTTAAATAAAAATTATAATTTTCATTAAGCTTGGGTAGGGAAAGGGGGGGGGGGGGTTGTAGACCAATAGCCCCCTCCGAGATTCACCATTGCTGGGACATTAATATAAGATGAGCAATTGTTAAAACAATTGCTCATCTTATATTAATTGTTACGAGTAAGCAAATCTTTCAGCTGCTGGCTTTGATGATCTTGTATTGATCGTGTTTGTTAATTCACCAAACTCTTCTATCCATTTCTTACATTCATCTAAATATTTTACATTACTTCGAATTCTAATTACATTTTCAGAAGTTGATTCTATTTCGTGAATGAATGATGGAGGAAGCTTTGACTCCGAAAATGTACACATTTTACACAAAAACTCGAAATATAATAAAATATTATTAAAACTTTACAGGAAAAATCTTCCGTCAAAACTAATCTGCAACCTCGAATTGCATTCCCGTTTGAGCTCGAGTAAAGGGAGTAAATATGCTTCCCGGCTAGCTCGGCATTTAGAACTTTCAGAAGAATTCAGAACTCGGTGACAATACATTTTTTAAATACTTTTAGCCAACTGTTCCATATCCCCGGTACCTTCGGCAGCGTTTATATGATTCAAAAAATAATTTATTTAAATAACTTTCCGATTAGCTACACATTTAAAACTTTTAGAAAAGCTCAAAACATAATAACCATGCATTTTTTTTTTACCACTTCTAGCCAGCAGTTTCGGGTCTCTGCTGCCTTCAACAGCGTGTATATGATTCAACAGAAAATTTATTTAAATAACTCTCTGGGTAGCTAGACATTTGAAACTTTCAGAAGAGTTCAGAACACGGTGACAATTATTTTTTTTTTGTAATTTTAACCAACTGTTTCGGGTCCCAGCTGCCTTCGGCATCGTTTATATGATTCGACAGAAAATATTTTTAAATAACTTTCCAACATTTGAAACGTTCAAATCATGGTGACAATGCATTTTTTTCTTTAAATATTTTAGCGAATTGTTTCGGGTCCCTGCAGTTTTCGGTAACGTGTATATGATTCAACAGAAACTTTATTTAAATAACTTATCGATTAGCTAGACATTTGAAACTTTCGGAATAGTTTAGAACACCATAACAATGCATTTTTTTTTATGCTTTTAGCCACTTGTTTTGGGTCCCCGCTGCCTTCGGTAGCGTTTATATGATTCAACAATCATGTAACTTTTTGACTAGCTAGTCATTTGAAACGTTTAGGATAAATCAAAACACAATAATAATGCATTTTTAAAATGCTTTTAGACAATTGCTTCGGGTGCGCCTTCGGTAGCGTTTATATAATCCAACAATCATGTAACTTTTTTGACTAGCTAGACATTTGAAACTTTTAGAATAAATCAAAACACAATGATAATGCATTTTTTAAATACTTTTAGTCAATTGTTTCAGGTCCACGCTGCTTTAGGTAGCGTTTATATGATTCAACTAATATTCATTCATATAACTTTCCGACTATCTAGACATTTGAAACTTTCAGAATAGCTTAGAATACGGTGGCAATGCATTTTTATAATACTTTTAGCCAACTATTTCGTGTCCTTGCTGCCGTCGACACGCGTTTTTATAATTAAACAGAAAATTTAAAAACATGGTATATAAAAAGTTCTTTTTTTCTTGTAATTATTTTATAGATATATATCTGACAAGAGCATATCTAGAAAATAGTATTTATTTGAGTGACTGGAGAACATTATTAAAAATATTCATAATTTTAATTTTTTAAATCTATATACAAATAAAATCGTTTGTCCTGAAAGAGTGAGTATATCATTTTTGCCCATCTCAAACCCCTAGAGTTTGAAGCATGAAATTGGACGAAAACATTCCTTTTGTGACATAGACATCCACTAAGAAGTGACTTTACAAATTTTGCTCTCCCGAACGGTGTAGGGGGGTGGGCAAAACGTGATTCCACAAAAACTTTTATAATAGATATTCATGAAATTTTTAATGCCTGATAAATCGATTGCGGATATTTTCGAAAGTGTAGAATAATTACGAGGGGCGGGAAGGGAAAGGCTTCGGGGCAAAAATAAAGAAAATCAGTTAGAACGTGAGAAATTAGTATTATTACTTTCAACAACCCGAGAAAACGACTGCAGATATTTTTGAAAGTGTCAAATAATTAGGAGTAGCGGGAAGGGTAGGTGAAGAAATACGCTGCTGCAAGCAGTGGGGACCCAAAACAATTATTCTACACATGAGAGATTTTTTTTAAATATTTATGTTTTATTCCTTACAATAATATAGTGATTTCTTAAGAATGTCAAATATAAATGTACTCAAGCAGTGCGCAGTAGTCTGCGCTGACAAAGACAGTGGGGAACTGGCGCGACATTTTTCTCGATCAGAAATTATTTTTTTTTTTTTCTCTCTCTCTTTCTCTCTCTTTTTTTTTTTTTTTTTCACCTGGCAAAAAATAGTGCAATTTTTAGAATTCATTAATTATAGTAATTCATTTAAAAACAGTGACCCGCTAGCAGGCGACGCTCGCTATTATTTTATACAAAGAGTACTTACATAATTAATTGCTTAGATTGCTAACTCTTTATGGAAAAAAATAAAATAAAATACAGTATTAATTTATATATTAAGCTAATTAAAATATTTAAAGGCTTAAAAATTACAAAAATTATTTTGTAACGTATGCTTTAATAAATTTTCCCTTTTAGTATTTTAAATTAATAATTTATAATTTTTTATTCACTAGAAGATTAATTAACTAAAAATTCATAAAACACACACATTATTTCTTTTATAAAATATTTAATAAATGTATTTAATAAACATTCATTAGTATTATTAAAAAAAATAATAATAATAAGAGTAATATCCTTTATACGATTATTAAAAAAATATCAAGTGATTTTATTAAAAAGACATTTTATAAGAATATATTCTTACTTTTCTCTCTTTCCGCTCCACATTGCACATTCTTTTTTTCTACTACTGGGCATACTGTATTCATGTCAAGGCCAATTATAGCACACAGTCACAAACTGAAATGCCCCACCCATTAGGCTCCCTCACTTCAATAAATTTACCTTATTGTACTTTTTTTAAATTTAATTATGGTCAATTGTGTATTATCGTTTTTATGCACTTTCATAAAAATTTCAAGGCAATAATTCTCATAGTATAAGTTTATGAGAAATATTGTTCTATTTTGCCCAGTTATGTAAATAATTATAGGAATTTCTGTGAAGGAATTTTTCATAATTTAAGGAATTTTAGCTTAATATATTTCCCAATTTAGAGATTATTTACAGTTTTTTTTTTTTTTTTTTTTTTTGTGACTGTCAAGAGAAAACTTATATAGCACAAATTTAAGAGTACATTTTGTAAATTACTAACACTTGTTTAGATTTAGAAAAACTTCACATGCAATTTATTGGTTGTAATTATAAAAAGAATGTTCATCCAGGGGTTTATCCAGGGAAATTTTGGGTCCCTTTTGCGGCTTCTTCACAAAATATCAAACGATAAAAAGGAACCCTTCACAAAATTCAAATCCATAAAAACAGACACTTCACAAGATTTTGTTTTATAAAAATGATCCTTTTATAAAATGTTTTCAGTATTATTTTTAATTAATACCTTAATTTGACTCAGCGAAACTCTATTAAATTGGTATTAAACAATATATACAATATTTATTGAAATTTTATTTTTCCGACTGAGTGAAAATAATGCCTGGACCGGGAATCGAACCCCGGATCTTTGACTTACAAGGTCAATGCTCTACCACAGAGCTATCCAGGCCGACATCCCGGTCTGCATTACTCACTCAGACAACCTTTTAGGCAGAAACATCTCTGGTCTATCATATAAATAGCTCAACAGAAAATAAGCCGCAGGTAAAGGAAAACACCATTAAACAATGGGAGAGAGAAATACAATTTTTATTAAAATCACACAATTAACTGTGGAAGAAAATCATATTTATTGAAATTTTATTTTTCCGACTGAGTGAAAATAATGCCTGGAGCGGGAATCGAACCCCGGATCTTTGCCTCAATGCTCTACCAATGAGCTATCCAGGCCGACATCCCGGTCTGCATTACTCACTCAGACAACCTTTTAGGCAGAAACATCTCTGGTCTATCATATAGATAGCTAAACAGAAAATAAGCCGCAGGTAAAGGAAAACACCATTAAAAAATGGGAGAGAGAAATACAATTTTTATTAAAATCACACAATTAACTGTGGAAGAAAATCATATTTATTGAAATTTTATTTTTCCGACTGAGTGAAAATAATGCCTGGACCGGGAATCGAACCCCGGATCTTTGATTTACAAGGTCAATGCTCTACCACTGAGCTATCCAGGCCGACATCCCGGTCTGCATTACTCACTCAGACAACCTTTTAGGCCGAAACATCTCTGGTCTATCATATAGATAGCTCAACAGAAAATAAGCCGCAGGTAAAGGAAAACACCATTAAACAATGGGAGAGAGAAATACAATTTTTATTAAAATCACGCAATTAACTGTGGAAGAAAATCATATTTATTGAAATTTTATTTTTCCGACTGAGTGAAAAAAATTTCCTTTACCTGCGGCTTATTTTCTGTTGAGCTATCTATATGATAGACCAGAGATGTTTCTGCCTAAAAGGTTGTCTGAGTGAGTAATGCAGACCGGGATGTCGGCCTGGATAGCTCAGTGGTAGAGCATTGACCTTGTAAGTCAAAGATCCGGGTTTCGATTCCCGGTCCAGGCATTACTTTCACTCAGTCGGAAAAATAAAATTTCAATAAATATGATTTTTTCTTCCACAGTTAATTGTGTGATTTTAATAAAAATTGTATTTCTCTCTCCCATTGTTTAATGGTGTTTTCCTTTACCTGCGGCTTATTTTCTGTTGAGCTATCAATATGATAGACCAGAGATGTTTCTGCCTAAAAGGTTGTCTGAGTGAGTAATGCAGACCGGGATGTTGGCCTGGATAGCTCAGTGGTAGAGCATTGACCTTGTAAGTCAAAGATCCGGGGTTCGATTCCCGGTCCAGGCATTATTTTCACTCAGTCGGAAAAATAAAATTTCAATAAATATGATTTTCTTCCACAGTTAATTGTGTGATTTTAATAAAATAATATATACAATAATTGTAAAAATGGAAGATGATACATAATATTTTATTTTTCACAAAAATAAATAAAAATTTCACGAAATAGGGGCCCAAAAATTAAAACCTGGATCGACCCCTGTCATCACAACTGTCCCTTTCTTTTTCATGTATTTTAAGATTTCTAAAGTAGAGTCACAATCTGATCTGAATTAATTTTTATTAACTTAAAAAGCTTGTTAAACAGAAAGTCTATTATTTAATGGCTAGGCAAGTATATTTTTAAATTTTTCAGTTTGGGATGAATGCACATTTGGATAAAATTCTGACATATTCATTCAGGTTAACGAAATCAATTTTTTAATAACTTACATTTTTTGAAACAGGATACACATTATCAATGATGTTCATACTAGAATCACACATGATAATTTTAAACTGGTCGGACATGTGTACAATGAGCACGATCCTTACAACGCATATTTATGTGAAATCTTGCCTTATTATTATTTTTTTTTTTCTTTTAGCACTTGCTAAGGTAAAAAAAAAAAAAAAAAAAAAAAAAAAAAAAAAAAAAATCTGAATAACTTAAAACTACATAGTTGAAAATCATGAATGTTTTTCCCAGTCTTTTAATTGACAGTTAAAAAAAAAAAAAAAAAAAGGGCAAAAGGATTTCATAAATGCATATGTTTTCCAAATCTGCAGGATAATGAAGTGAGTTTAACACGGTAGTATTGTTCTATAGGGAAATTTGAAATTAGAATTATCAAATACCTGATATATATATATTTAAATTTTAAATTAAGCTTTCATATTAAAAAAAATCTCCACTGTTACATTATTCCATGTTTAACAAACTGATTTTTTTTAAATATTTTATTTTGAAATTATAAAGCACAAAAAAATAATAATAATAATAATAAATAAATAAATAAATAAAATAAAATAGCCGTACTTTTAAACTGTGTGCAGGAATTTTAAAGTTGCAAGTTTTCCTGAGCATATTTTATTAAAAATTTCCTCATAGTATCACATATTCAGCTCTGGGTAGTGATAGGTGATGTCTGTTCTTAAAAAAAAGATGCATAGAGTTTTATTTTTTATTTTTATTTATTTATTTTTTTTTTTATAAACACAGCATCAATACCCAAGCAGCACCGAAACGTTCTCTGAGCGTTCAAAAATTGTTCTGCAAAAACGTTCTAAGAACGTTCCCTTTCAACGTGTTATAGACGTCTATCTGTCCATCTTGAAGACGTACAATATTACGGTTCAGGGAACGTTGAATGAACGTGTAGCTATCACCATCGGTGTTATAGAAGCGTTCAGAGAACGTTCTATGTATACGGTCTCAGAACGTTCTAAACGTTTTTAAAACGTTATTCACATTTTCAGAACATTCTAGAAAACGTACTGTAAACGTTCTAAAATAGTGTAGAAACGTTCTGAAAACGTTCTATACACACGTTCTCACAACGTTATGTAAACAATTTTTGAACGTTATTTGAACGTGCTAAAAATGTATTTCATGTATAATAAAATGGAAGAACTCGCAACAATTGTTCCGGGTCGAAAGAAGACACGACCCTTCGTCAAACGAACATAATAGGCACGAGTGCTGCAAATACAAGAGCTACGTTGCAGATTTTTTACAGCACTCGTGCCTACTTTGTTCGGTTGATGAAGGGTTGTGTCTTTTCTCGACCCGGAACAATTGCTTCGAGTTCTTGAATTTTATAGTGTCTGCTCAAAGTTTTGCACTTGTTATTTTTTCTTTGTTTTAACTTTGTTTGTTTTATTATTCTTTATCTTTTCTTTTCTTCTGTTTTTGTAGTTTTTTTTTTTTAAATCTTTTTACTTATTTTTTATTTTTTATTTTTCATAAATAATTGTCTTAGTATTATAAAATTTTACATACATGCATTGAAATATGGTATAACAAAAGATCAAGTATTTTCAATATTCTAGATAAATGTTTAAATTCAAAAACAAATAAATAAATAAATTCAAGTTCTGGAATATTTTGAAAAATTTTAAGATAATATGCCCCCTGCTAACTAATTATTATTCCCCCCCCCCTGGATTTTGCATCATTATAATATAACAATAAAATATAACCGTATTTGGATATTAATTTTAATAAGTTAACGGCCTTCTTCACTTACCGTCACCGGTAGCCCGAGCCAATGTTATTCTATGGGGAAATTTTCTTTACAAATAACTTATTAACTAATACATATTTTTAAATTCTGTTTTCACATTCAGAAAACTCCCAACTCTTGAACTGACGGACCTTTTTTGAAAAAGTATTTTTTTAATTTTTAATATTTTATTTTGATATTGCAAAATGAAAAAAAATTCACATATTGAAAATTCGTATTTTGCAGCTTCGAAGTAAAATATAAAAAATTAAAGAAATAATTTTTAAAAAAAAGTCCGTCAATTTAACAGCTGGGAATTTTCATAATGTGAAAACAGAATTCAAAAATATGTATTCCTTAATAAGTTATTTGTAAAGAAAAATTTCCCATTGAATAACATTAGCTTCGGCTTGCAGCGGCGGTGAGTGAAGCAAAAAAAATTTAAGCAAAAAAAAAAAAAAAAAAAAAAATAAGCAAAAAAAAATTTAAAAATATTTATGTCTAAATTTTGAAACTTACTGCAAACTTTTATCATTCAAACACAAAAGTATTTTATTAAATTTTAAATTATGAATGAAATCTCAAATTAATGCCCAGATATGTTACATATTCTATTTTAAAACTATAACAATGCACAATCAATGGGAAACAAAAAATAAAAATTAGTTAAAAGAAGTACAGAAGTGTACAAAATTTAAACAATAAACTGTTTTCTGTTTTTTTTTTTTTTTTTTTTTTTTTTTTTTCCACATAATTCTTAAACAAATAAACACAGAAGTATAAAATTTGGATAGTATGTTTTTTAAAATACCATAAATCGAATTTTATATAACTTTAGCATAAGTAATAATTTTTAAACTAAATATCAGTAAATTTTTCTCAAAAGTAAACATTGAAAAAATGAAAAATTTCAGCAATTTTAGAAAAGAAAACTTAATGGAAAATGGTCATGAAGATGCATTACAGATAGGTTAAAGATGTACGCGCATCCATGCGTTAGATTAAAACCGTATATATTTATTCATGTAGTCACTTTTTTGTTTCTTCTTTTTTCTTCACTTTTTCGCGTGTGAATAATTTTTTAAAAATTTTACATAGAAACATGAAAATCGGATAAGGCGTTCATTATTAAATTATTTATCGACGTTTTTATTATTCTGGTGATGATCACAATTTATACAAATTAGTAATTATTATAATTTTTTTTTTTCAAATATTCCGTCATTAAAGTAAAAGAAAAGTGAACACAGAAAATAAAACAAGGATTTTGTTTAACATTTGAGGGCATGTGAGTCTTCACTTGTCTATAATGCATCATTAACGCAATTTTTCATTAACTTTTCTTTGCTAAAATTGTTGAAATTTTTAATTTTTTCCAAAGCTTACTCTTGAGAAAAATTAATTATTATTAGTTTAAAATTATTACTTATTCTAAAGTTATGTAAAAATCGATTAATGATATGATAACTAACATGACATCCAAATTTATGTCCATGTGTTTATTTGTTTAAAAGTTATGCATAAAAGAAGAAAATGGAAAAGCAGGTTTGTTCTTTTAATTTTGAACAGCGGTGTATTTTAAATACGTTTAAAAATATAAAAAATAAAAAATAAAAATTATTATTATTTCGTTTTTTTATTTAAATAGATTACGTGAAATTTACTTAATATTTTCATATTTCAAATCTTGCGTATGCGAAATTTATTTAAATTATTGATTTTGATTTTATAAATTTTACATACACATGCAGTGAAATATAACAGTATAAAATGTGGTAAAACCTTTTGAAAAATAAATAATTAATTAATTAAAAGTTTATTCTGTAAACAAATAGATAAATAAAAATAAAATAAATAAACTTCAAAATTTAAAACATTTAGCAATATTAAGATTCACCTTAGTAACTATTTCTTTTTCAATACTT
>CAWVNO010002276.1:0-15846 GCA_963930645.1 Salticus scenicus | reverse complement strand
TCTACGTCTTAATCAGCAACATTTACTCCCAAAACCATACTCCCGGGAGTCTTGCTTTCAACTAGTGCGCATCTAATTCTGCGCAGACAGACGGCAAGTGATACTCCTCGCTCAGTGAAAGACGGTTTTGACGGTTGGTTAGACCCAATTTTTGTTTTATTTTAGGATTATTTTAACAGGTTTACAAACAGGTTTTTTATGATTAAATCTTTTGGTTTTATAAAATTAAAAATTTTTTTAAAAGGCTCAAATGCTTTTAACTTTACATATATTTCCTCTCTCTATCTCTTTTTGTACTTAGCAATATCATATTATACATAAATACAAATGTTTTATTCTAACAGAGTTCTTTGAAAAATAAATACTCAGGTATTTTACATTACTAGCCCAGTCCACCAGTAGCCAAGTGGTTCTGTGCTCAAAGGGAGTAGACATGAGGTGTTGGATTTAGTCCCAAATTGCACTTGCCATTCTAGCCGCTAGTAGTTTTCCATGATTTTCTCCTAAACTTGTATAAATACGGACTAGATCACCTCAGAAAGACCTCCACAGAGAGGACTCCTCCTTCAGAGCCTAAGACCCTAATGCAGTCCGTCGGCTTTACTTCCAAACATACATTAGTATTCCTGGGTTCAAACCTTGTGTGTCCTGTCTATCGGCTTCGGTGTTGTAGTGTACATGTTAAGGTTTAATGACCACATGATTTGGGTGAATTACCCTTCGAGGGGCTCTACTAAATTGTCTTAGCCTATTCTTGTGCTAGTTTTTGGAGAAAATCACAGAAAATTCTAAGTGGCTAAGACGAAAAGCATAACTGGAGACTTGGGATTGAACCTGATACTGTCTGATTGTCAGCTTAGTGAGCAGAACCTCTCGGCCACTGATGGGACGCCAGTGGTTAAAAGATAAAAAAAATCTTGTAACATTATCAAGACAATGTGAAGTAAAAATAACCTGAAAAATTTTAACTTAGAAATTTGAATTATTTCTATGATAAAATTAATTTTTACAGTCTTCCTAAATATATTTCAAAAATTTATGCAATTAAGAATTTCAATGAATTTAATGAAATAATAAAAAGCAGTGATTTAAACCATAAAAGTGTCAAATAATAGTTTACTAGCTTAATTCCCTAAACTTGACCGTGCATAAAAAGTACACAAAATTCTGTATTGCAGCAATCACTAATACACATGTACGTATGTGTATACATCGGGAAAAAATACACATATATATAATTTGATACCAATCCTACACACTGTGCATTTGAAATTATAACAATTTTAACACAATGTTAAGAACTTTATGTAAATAAATAATTTAAAAAAAAAAAAAAAAATGCTTAAGCTGATGAAGGATTAAAATTTAAGAAGAATTACAATTTACCTAAACTTTACCATAAGGATCCTTTAGCAGTCAGCTTCGGCACATCTTCAGATGTATGTGTTATCTTAGATTTCTTCTTCCTTTACACCTGGATTTTAGCATACCGCTTCATTTGGCATCTACGCACATACGCTAACAGGATTACGTAAATAGACACAGTATAAAAATTGTGCCTATAAATGTAATCCAGCTGGCAATCAAAAGTGGAAGACTGTTTCAAGTAAACCTGTCATATACATATGCTTCATCTTCATCAAACTGGAAAAAACATGCTTACATATACTGTTGAAAATTTAAACATGAAATAATAAAATATACATATATTCTCTAAAACTTCTACAGCGACCAAATTCTCAATTTATTAGAATTAACTGGCTTTGTGTAGTGCTGTGTGTTATCTGAAAACTGCATATTAAAGTATTGTACTAAAAAATTTATTATGACAATTTGAAATCAGAAGTAAAATTTATCATAAAAAATCAAAATGATGAGCATGGACAAAAATACATGACGATTTAGTTTTATTTTATCCTGAACATTACACTTAACAGTCTTAAAAAGTAAGAAAGTAGCAAGATAGTGCTTCAAAACTTGTTTAAAGGAAATTCATAAGTGACAATCATTCGTGTAAGAGGAAATTAAAATTCAACAATGTTTTACCAACCTTGTGCTTATAATGCTTATCATAAGCTACAAGGTTGGTGCCCCTCTTTTAAGATTGGTTATAGAATATGAATTAAGGCTAATTGACTGCACTAGAGCCAGAGGGGTCTTTATAAGGGGTCCTAACCCATATCTAGACCCTCTTTAAAGAAAAATAAATAAATAAACAGATTTTCTGCTATATATTACAATCTTGCTTTTATCTTAAGTAACACCCACTGTTATCAACAATCACAGTAAAATTTCTATACTTTACAACAAGTGCATGGAATTAGTTTAACTAGAAAAAATACATATAAAAATTCAAAGAGAAAATTATTCACTACAATCTATTCATCATATTTCAGCAAAATTAAAAAAAAAAAAAAAAAATTACATAAATTTTGCATAAAAAATAATTAATTCAAAAGCATCCACATTATTTTTTTAAATTACAATACATATTAAAAGCATGTTTCAAACTGCAATTCAATAATAATAAATAAAATCTACAAAATTAAATTTTTGAAATACTCAGAGAAACTGAGCAATAAAAATTCGTTATTTTTCATAACATAACATTAAAGTTTCAAAATACATTCGAAAATATGAAGAAAGAAAAATCGTCGTTTTAATAACATTTTGTTTGCTTTTTGTTGATTAACTTGCAGTTTTATTGTTACTAAGTCTGGTTAATTCTCAAAATTTCAAGTGAAATACGAATCATGATAGCGGTATACATCAATAATATCTGAAAAATTAGGATCACTTATTAGTGAAGGGAAAAAAAAAGCAGAAATTTGTGAAGGAAAACTGATAATTTTACACAAAAGCATACTTTTCCTATTTCAAACAAAGTAAAACGAGTATATAATAATAGTAATTAAATACTTATTTAATAATATAAGAGATAGTAGGCACTTTCCAAAGTGAAACAATTAGTAAATAATAAAGCATAAGCAACTCGCATAAGTTTAAAAAGTCTTTAAATATGAACGAATTATTAGTATTTATCGAAAACAAACTTTAAATGCTAAAATAAATATACAATTAACCTGATACGTTATTAAGGTCAGAATTTATATTTACCTTTCATGTACTATTTTTCCTCTCTATGTAATCTTTTAGCTGACTCAAATCAAACAAATGTTTGTATCCTGAGATATTTCAGTGATAGAAATCATGTATTTTCTTATTCAAAATTCAAAACATCATATCAAGTGCTGAAGCAAACATAAACAAACCAAAGTTACACGCGAGGCAAGCATGAAGGAAGTGAGTTTCTCATTCAACAATCTGATTGGTTCACTGCTTGCGGCCGACGGCGGCGAGAACGTTCATTTCTAGCACAGACAGAAGTCAACGTTTTCCGCAAGAGAGCTTTGCGTTCATCCGTTGCGTTGACAAAATTCATCATTGCGCATGCGCTAGTTTCGCGGAGCGGTGCGGAACGGCCAGTGTGAAGCCCGCTTAAAGGTGCCTTCACACTGGACGTTCCGTTCCGCTGTCCGTCGTCCGCAGAGATTCCGTCAGTGAACTCCGTTACATTCCGCAGGAGTTTACTGGCGCCAGAAGAATCCCGAGAGCAGGGAGAGTACAAAGAAATGAACCAATCACGTTGCAGGGCAGTAACAGGCAATAGCCAGCCTTTTAAAAAACATCTGTTTTGAGTTTTGATTTTCTTTAGAATTCAGCGAGCAACATTACATACATTCATTCAAAGCGAATTTGGAAATAGAAAATTAAAGAATTTGAATTATAATAGACATCGATATATACATAATATTTCTCGAAATAGTCATACTTTAATTTCTTTGTTACTTTTCCAAATTTTATTTAATGTAAATTTCAGCTATTTCTTTTACATTTTTCAATTTATAAATGCTTCCATATTTGTTTTTGTTATCTAATTACTTCTTTAGAATGTAAGAGCTTTAAATCCATAAAATGAAATTTTAGAAATGTGTAAAATATATGAAATGCAATTTATTTACTGGGATGAAGAAACAAAATTCCTAACAAAATAAGTATTATAATAATAATATATTACTTTCTAAATTCATTTACTTCCCCCTTCCCCCAAGCTAATTATTTTTAAACAACTAAGCTGAGGATCGCGATATTGGATCGAACATGGCACTTACTAGTCATTTTGAAGAAAGAAATTTAACTAATGAAATGTATATCTATATTTTATGTAAAACGAATTTGCATTATTTCTATGTTAGGATTAATTTTCCTGGTCATTTCATCTTTAATTAAAAAATTTCTACTATTAATTTTAAATAATGACAACAATTTTAATCAAAAGGTAAAATGAGGCTTTTTTAATCACTATTCAGAAAAAAAATAAATAACGTTTCAAATGTAAAAAAATAATAAATAAATAATTTTGTAAAAAATAAATGTATGAATTGAAAACCTGAGAAATTTTTGTGCATAGGCTGAAGATAAAATTCTCCTTACAGAGTAACAAAGACATCTATTTTGCACTCCTCCCCCCTTTTCATGCTTATAATGTTTTATTTGCACTTGTGTCCTACGCCTAGGTAGATTACTTCCCTATTAATCTTTTTGAAGGAACCTAGCCTGTTTTTAAGCAAATTTTGAAGAAAACCACAGAAAACTCTGAACAGCTAAGTAGCAAGTGCAACCTGGAATTGAACCAGGCAATCCCTGTCTACTAGTTTCGAGAGCAGAACCTCTTGGCCATTGTTGGAACATGTTTTAATTCAAAGAAAAAAATTAATTGTTGAAATGTGTGCTATATATGTGATTGAAAAACATTTTCAAATTTTATTTAAAATAAGCTTGCAGTATTTCTATGCATTTTTTTTTTCTTTTTCTCAGTCATTCATTCCAACTTTAATTAAAAAATTTCCATCATTATTATTTTTTTTAATGTTGGCAATTTTAATCAAAAGACAGAAAGTCAATACTTAAATAACATTCTAATATTCTTTTAATTCGTATATTGAAAAGATTTAGATTAGTTTTTAGAATGGAAAATAAATAAATAATAAAATGTTCAAAAATTCTCTGTGTTTTCTAAAATAACTATACTTTTTTTTTTTTTCTAATTTTCATCTTTTAAAAATATGTAATTTCAGATTATTTGGATTAATTACACCTATTTCTTGTACAACATTTCCATATTTCTAAATGTTCCTTCTTCTTTTTAATATTATTAATTTCAGATTGTAAGTTATTTAAATCCACGAACTGAAAGCTGAAGAAATTTGTAAAATATATTAAATACGATACACTAATCGAGATAAAGAAAATATTCTCTTTACCAAATAATAAAAGCATTTATTTTTGTCCCCCATGCTAATTATGTTTTATTTTTAAGTGGAATTGTAGAGTTAATTGCCTCCATCATGATTTTTTAAAGATATTTTAGCCCAAATTTACGTGAGTTGTGAAGAAAACCATGGAAAACTCCAAATGGCTAGACAGGCGTGACGCAAGATCAAACCCGGCACTGCCAATCTACCAGTTTCGAGAGCAGAACTACTTGACCACTATTGAGACATGCTTTATTTGGAAGAAAAAAATTAAATGATGAAATGGATGTATTTATTGTATTTGATATAAGAATGACTTCTTTAATTTTTAAAATTATTTGGATAAAATGAAGCTATTTCTTACACAATATTTAAATTCTATGCAGAGTGAATTGCATGCGGATCTTTCTAAATGATCCTAGCTAGCACTTATGCACGATCCAAAGAAAACAATGGAAAACTCCAAGCAACTAGTCTGACCAAAAGCACTAACATTCCCAATTGGATGTTACAATTGTAAACTTTTCATTGGTCTGGAATAACATCTTGAAAACTCTTAGCCCCCCAAAAGTTAAGTTCTGGATCCGCCACTGAGTCTGACAAATGGAACTTTGGTTTGAACACGGCAGGTCCTATCTACCAGCTTTGGTGGAATGGTGTAGGTGTTAAAGCCGATTGATTACATGAGGTTCCGTGTCCTAGGTAAAGTACCATTAATGGAAATCTTTATAAGCAATCCAAGCTGGTATGTATTAGAGCTTTCAAGAAAACTACGGAAAACTCTGAACAGCTAGGCGGACTGATATGTCCTGTCCTGGGTAGATTTGTGGGATGTTTAAATACCCTGTGGGTGAATAGGTAAATATTTTTGGGTATCTAGCCGAGGCCTGGGAACCCAAAAACTGGGTATTTTGAAAAAACAAGTATTTGTGAATGGGTGATAATTTTCTTATCTCGAAATGAAACACAATACACATATACAGAATTTTTTGTATACAATAATTCAACTAATGACACTGAAGGATGTTGATTATTGTATTGCATTCTTTTTCTTTATGATTTTTTTTTTTTTTTAATAATTTAAAGAGACTTTTTTAAACAGTAATATAGAAATATTAGATTGATTTTTGATTCCTGCAATATATTTGAAAAGTGGCAGATTTAAGGTGGGGGGGGGGGCTAGGGGGCTGAACCCCCCCCCCCCCCCTCAAAGTACTGACATTCACAACTGAACAGTACAATTGCAAACTTTTCATTAATCTGGAATTACATCTTGAAAAATCTTAGCCTCCCCCGTCCCCCCCAAAAGTTAAGTTCTGGATCTGCCACTGTATTTGAACAGGTTTTCATATGTATGACATAATTTACAATATTTTTTTAATTAAAAGTTTTGATGAAGTTTATTTTAAAAAAATTAATTAGCATTCATGATAAAATATATTCTAAAACTTAAGTGCGATAGCAGTGTAATTTCTCTAGTGTAAAGCAATGTCACTAATAATAAAATAATTTTTAACTATGTTTATGCCATAGTATAGATGATGCGAGAGAAGCTTGAATTCTTAATTTTCTTACAGATACCATGCTACAAGTCAGTTTTGATTTCATGAATAGTTAGTCACTCCCTTTGTACACATGTTAATGTTACTTTAAATTTTATGCTAAAAGGTGAAAAATAAAGATAGGAATGAAAAAGGACTTGTTTTTATTTTTTTTTTAAATGTTAACGGGACTCTCTCTACTTATCGTTGCCAGAAGCCAAAGCCAGGATTATTCTATGTGGAATTTTGTCCTATCATAACTCATGAACTTAACACATATTTTTAAATTCCATTTTTGTATTCAGAAAATTCATAAATATTAAACAGTTTATTTTCTTTCTTTCTTAAAAAAAAAAAAAAAAAAAAAAAAAACCTCTAAAACACAAAACATTGCTTTACCAAAGTCCACAATATACTTGTAATATTTTATTTTTGAAGTTATTACAAAACTTTTAGTATACTTTGTTACATTAAAAGAAATGACTATAAACATTAAAAGTTTAGACCCAATTTTTGTTTTATTTTAGGATTATTTTAACAGGTTTACAAACAGGTTTTTTATGATTAAATCTTTTGGTTTTATAAAATTAAAATTTTTTTTAAAAGGCTCAAATGCTTTTAACTTTACATATATTTCCTCTCTCATATCTCTTTTTGTACTTAGCAATATCATATTATACATAAATACAAATGTTTTATTCTAACAGAGTTCTTTGAAAAATAAATACTCAGGTATTTTACATTACTAGCCCAGTCCACCAGTAGCCAAGTGGTTCTGTGCTCAAAGGGAGTAGACATGAGGTGTTGGATTTAGTCCCAAATTGCACTTGCCATTCTAGCCGCTAGTAGTTTTCCATGATTTTCTCCTAAACTTGTATAAATACGGACTAGATCACCTCAGAAAGACCTCCACAGAGAGGACTCCTCCTTCAGAGCCTAAGAACCTAATGCAGTCCGTCGGCTTTACTTCCAAACATACATTAGTATTCCTGGGTTCAAACCTTGTGTGTCCTGTCTATCGGCTTCGGTGTTGTAGTGTACATGTTAAGGTTTAATGACCACATGATTTGGGTGAATTACCCTTCGAGGGGCTCTACTAAATTGTCTTAGCCTATTCTTGTGTTAGTTTTTGGAGAAAATCACAGAAAATTCTAAGTGGCTAAGACGAAAAGCATAACTGGAGACCTGGGATTGAACCTGATACTGTCTGATTGTCAGCTTAGTGAGCAGAACCTCTCGGCCACTGATGGGACGCCAGTGGTTAAAAGATAAAAAAAATCTTGTAACATTATCAAGACAATGTGAAGTAAAAATAACCTGAAAAATTTTAACTTAGAAATTTGAATTATTTCTATGATAAAATTAATTTTTACAGTCTTCCTAAATATATTTCAAAAATTTATGCAATTAAGAATTTCAATGAATTTAATGAAATAATAAAAAGCAGTGATTTAAACCATAAAAGTGTCAAATAATAGTTTACTAGCTTAATTCCCTAAACTTGACCGTGCATAAAAAGTACACAAAATTCTGTATTGCAGCAATCACTAATACACATGTACGTATATGTATACATCGGGAAAAAATACACATATATATAATTTGATACCAATCCTACACACTGTGCATTTGAAATTATAACAATTTTAACACAATGTTAAGAACTTTATGTAAATAAATAATTAAAAAAAAAAAAAAAAAATGCTTAAGCTGATGAAGGATTAAAATTTAAGAAGAATTACAATTTACCTAAACTTTACCATAAGGATCCTTTAGCAGTCAGCTTCGGCACATCTTCAGATGTATGTGTTATCTTAGATTTCTTCTTCCTTTACACCTGGATTTTAGCATACCGCTTCATTTGGCATCTACGCACATACGCTAACAGGATTACGTAAATAGACACAGTATAAAAATTGTGCCTATAAATGTAATCCAGCTGGCAATCAAAAGTGGAAGACTGTTTCAAGTAAACCTGTCATATACATATGCTTCATCTTCATCAAACTGGAAAAAACATGCTTACATATACTGTTGAAAATTTAAACATGAAATAATAAAATATACATATATTCTCTAAAACTTCTACAGCGACCAAATTCTCAATTTATTAGAATTAACTGGCTTTGTGTAGTGCTGTGTGTTATCTGAAAACTGCATATTAAAGTATTGTACTAAAAAATTTATTATGACAATTTGAAATCAGAAGTAAAATTTATCATAAAAAATCAAAATGATGAGCATGGACAAAAATACATGACGATTTAGTTTTATTTTATCCTGAACATTACACTTAACAGTCTTAAAAAGTAAGAAAGTAGCAAGATAGTGCTTCAAAACTTGTTTAAAGGAAATTCATAAGTGACAATCATTCGTGTAAGAGGAAATTAAAATTCAACAATGTTTTACCAACCTTGTGCTTATAATGCTTATCATAAGCTACAAGGTTGGTGCCCCTCTTTTAAGATTGGTTATAGAATATGAATTAAGGCTAATTGACTGCACTAGAGCCAGAGGGGTCTTTATAAGGGGTCCTAACCCATATCTAGACCCTCTTTAAAGAAAAATAAATAAATAAACAGATTTTCTGCTATATATTACAATCTTGCTTTTATCTTAAGTAACACCCACTGTTATCAACAATCACAGTAAAATTTCTATACTTTACAACAAGTGCATGGAATTAGTTTAACTAGAAAAAATACATATAAAAATTCAAAGAGAAAATTATTCACTACAATCTATTCATCATATTTCAGCAAAATTAAAAAAAAAAAAAAAAAATTACATAAATTTTGCATAAAAAATAATTAATTCAAAAGCATCCACATTATTTTTTTAAATTACAATACATATTAAAAGCATGTTTCAAACTGCAATTCAATAATAATAAATAAAATCTACAAAATTAAATTTTTGAAATACTCAGAGAAACTGAGCAATAAAAATTCGTTATTTTTCATAACATAACATTAAAGTTTCAAAATACATTCGAAAATATGAAGAAAGAAAAATCGTCGTTTTAATAACATTTTGTTTGCTTTTTGTTGATTAACTTGCAGTTTTATTGTTACTAAGTCTGGTTAATTCTCAAAATTTCAAGTGAAATACGAATCATGATAGCGGTATACATCAATAATATCTGAAAAATTAGGATCACTTATTAGTGAAGGGAAAAAAAAAGCAGAAATTTGTGAAGGAAAACTGATAATTTTACACAAAAGCATACTTTTCCTATTTCAAACAAAGTAAAACGAGTATATAATAATAGTAATTAAATACTTATTTAATAATATAAGAGATAGTAGGCACTTTCCAAAGTGAAACAATTAGTAAATAATAAAGCATAAGCAACTCGCATAAGTTTAAAAAGTCTTTAAATATGAACGAATTATTAGTATTTATCGAAAACAAACTTTAAATGCTAAAATAAATATACAATTAACCTGATACGTTATTAAGGTCAGAATTTATATTTACCTTTCATGTACTATTTTTCCTCTCTATGTAATCTTTTAGCTGACTCAAATCAAACAAATGTTTGTATCCTGAGATATTTCAGTGATAGAAATCATGTATTTTCTTATTCAAAATTCAAAACATCATATCAAGTGCTGAAGCAAACATAAACAAACCAAAGTTACACGCGAGGCAAGCATGAAGGAAGTGAGTTTCTCATTCAACAATCTGATTGGTTCACTGCTTGCGGCCGACGGCGGCGAGAACGTTCATTTCTAGCACAGACAGAAGTCAACGTTTTCCGCAAGAGAGCTTTGCGTTCATCCGTTGCGTTGACAAAATTCATCATTGCGCATGCGCTAGTTTCGCGGAGCGGTGCGGAACGGCCAGTGTGAAGCCCGCTTAAAGGTGCCTTCACACTGGACGTTCCGTTCCGCTGTCCGTCGTCCGCAGAGATTCCGTCAGTGAACTCCGTTACATTCCGCAGGAGTTTACTGGCGCCAGAAGAATCCCGAGAGCAGGGAGAGTACAAAGAAATGAACCAATCACGTTGCAGGGCAGTAACAGGCAATAGCCAGCCTTTTAAAAAACATCTGTTTTGAGTTTTGATTTTCTTTAGAATTCAGCGAGCAACATTACATACATTCATTCAAAGCGAATTTGGAAATAGAAAATTAAAGAATTTGAATTATAATAGACATCGATATATACATAATATTTCTCGAAATAGTCATACTTTAATTTCTTTGTTACTTTTCCAAATTTTATTTAATGTAAATTTCAGCTATTTCTTTTACATTTTTCAATTTATAAATGCTTCCATATTTGTTTTTGTTATCTAATTACTTCTTTAGAATGTAAGAGCTTTAAATCCATAAAATGAAATTTTAGAAATGTGTAAAATATATGAAATGCAATTTATTTACTGGGATGAAGAAACAAAATTCCTAACAAAATAAGTATTATAATAATAATATATTACTTTCTAAATTCATTTACTTCCCCCTTCCCCCAAGCTAATTATTTTTAAACAACTAAGCTGAGGATCGCGATATTGGATCGAACATGGCACTTACTAGTCATTTTGAAGAAAGAAATTTAACTAATGAAATGTATATCTATATTTTATGTAAAACGAATTTGCATTATTTCTATGTTAGGATTAATTTTCCTGGTCATTTCATCTTTAATTAAAAAATTTCTACTATTAATTTTAAATAATGACAACAATTTTAATCAAAAGGTAAAATGAGGCTTTTTTAATCACTATTCAGAAAAAAAATAAATAACGTTTCAAATGTAAAAAAATAATAAATAAATAATTTTGTAAAAAATAAATGTATGAATTGAAAACCTGAGAAATTTTTGTGCATAGGCTGAAGATAAAATTCTCCTTACAGAGTAACAAAGACATCTATTTTGCACTCCTCCCCCCTTTTCATGCTTATAATGTTTTATTTGCACTTGTGTCCTACGCCTAGGTAGATTACTTCCCTATTAATCTTTTTGAAGGAACCTAGCCTGTTTTTAAGCAAATTTTGAAGAAAACCACAGAAAACTCTGAACAGCTAAGTAGCAAGTGCAACCTGGAATTGAACCAGGCAATCCCTGTCTACTAGTTTCGAGAGCAGAACCTCTTGGCCATTGTTGGAACATGTTTTAATTCAAAGAAAAAAATTAATTGTTGAAATGTGTGCTATATATGTGATTGAAAAACATTTTCAAATTTTATTTAAAATAAGCTTGCAGTATTTCTATGCATTTTTTTTTTCTTTTTCTCAGTCATTCATTCCAACTTTAATTAAAAAATTTCCATCATTATTATTTTTTTTAATGTTGGCAATTTTAATCAAAAGACAGAAAGTCAATACTTAAATAACATTCTAATATTCTTTTAATTCGTATATTGAAAAGATTTAGATTAGTTTTTAGAATGGAAAATAAATAAATAATAAAATGTTCAAAAATTCTCTGTGTTTTCTAAAATAACTATACTTTTTTTTTTTTTCTAATTTTCATCTTTTAAAAATATGTAATTTCAGATTATTTGGATTAATTACACCTATTTCTTGTACAACATTTCCATATTTCTAAATGTTCCTTCTTCTTTTTAATATTATTAATTTCAGATTGTAAGTTATTTAAATCCACGAACTGAAAGCTGAAGAAATTTGTAAAATATATTAAATACGATACACTAATCGAGATAAAGAAAATATTCTCTTTACCAAATAATAAAAGCATTTATTTTTGTCCCCCATGCTAATTATGTTTTATTTTTAAGTGGAATTGTAGAGTTAATTGCCTCCATCATGATTTTTTAAAGATATTTTAGCCCAAATTTACGTGAGTTGTGAAGAAAACCATGGAAAACTCCAAATGGCTAGACAGGCGTGACGCAAGATCAAACCCGGCACTGCCAATCTACCAGTTTCGAGAGCAGAACTACTTGACCACTATTGAGACATGCTTTATTTGGAAGAAAAAAATTAAATGATGAAATGGATGTATTTATTGTATTTGATATAAGAATGACTTCTTTAATTTTTAAAATTATTTGGATAAAATGAAGCTATTTCTTACACAATATTTAAATTCTATGCAGAGTGAATTGCATGCGGATCTTTCTAAATGATCCTAGCTAGCACTTATGCACGATCCAAAGAAAACAATGGAAAACTCCAAGCAACTAGTCTGACCAAAAGCACTAACATTCCCAATTGGATGTTACAATTGTAAACTTTTCATTGGTCTGGAATAACATCTTGAAAACTCTTAGCCCCCCAAAAGTTAAGTTCTGGATCCGCCACTGAGTCTGACAAATGGAACTTTGGTTTGAACACGGCAGGTCCTATCTACCAGCTTTGGTGGAATGGTGTAGGTGTTAAAGCCGATTGATTACATGAGGTTCCGTGTCCTAGGTAAAGTACCATTAATGGAAATCTTTATAAGCAATCCAAGCTGGTATGTATTAGAGCTTTCAAGAAAACTACGGAAAACTCTGAACAGCTAGGCGGACTGATATGTCCTGTCCTGGGTAGATTTGTGGGATGTTTAAATACCCTGTGGGTGAATAGGTAAATATTTTTGGGTATCTAGCCGAGGCCTGGGAACCCAAAAACTGGGTATTTTGAAAAAACAAGTATTTGTGAATGGGTGATAATTTTCTTATCTCGAAATGAAACACAATACACATATACAGAATTTTTTGTATACAATAATTCAACTAATGACACTGAAGGATGTTGATTATTGTATTGCATTCTTTTTCTTTATGATTTTTTTTTTTTTTTAATAATTTAAAGAGACTTTTTTAAACAGTAATATAGAAATATTAGATTGATTTTTGATTCCTGCAATATATTTGAAAAGTGGCAGATTTAAGGTGGGGGGGGGGGCTAGGGGGCTGAACCCCCCCCCCCCCCTCAAAGTACTGACATTCACAACTGAACAGTACAATTGCAAACTTTTCATTAATCTGGAATTACATCTTGAAAAATCTTAGCCTCCCCCGTCCCCCCCAAAAGTTAAGTTCTGGATCTGCCACTGTATTTGAACAGGTTTTCATATGTATGACATAATTTACAATATTTTTTTAATTAAAAGTTTTGATGAAGTTTATTTTAAAAAAATTAATTAGCATTCATGATAAAATATATTCTAAAACTTAAGTGCGATAGCAGTGTAATTTCTCTAGTGTAAAGCAATGTCACTAATAATAAAATAATTTTTAACTATGTTTATGCCATAGTATAGATGATGCGAGAGAAGCTTGAATTCTTAATTTTCTTACAGATACCATGCTACAAGTCAGTTTTGATTTCATGAATAGTTAGTCACTCCCTTTGTACACATGTTAATGTTACTTTAAATTTTATGCTAAAAGGTGAAAAATAAAGATAGGAATGAAAAAGGACTTGTTTTTATTTTTTTTTTAAATGTTAACGGGACTCTCTCTACTTATCGTTGCCAGAAGCCAAAGCCAGGATTATTCTATGTGGAATTTTGTCCTATCATAACTCATGAACTTAACACATATTTTTAAATTCCATTTTTGTATTCAGAAAATTCATAAATATTAAACAGTTTATTTTCTTTCTTTCTTAAAAAAAAAAAAAAAAAAAAAAAAAAACCTCTAAAACACAAAACATTGCTTTACCAAAGTCCACAATATACTTGTAATATTTTATTTTTGAAGTTATTACAAAACTTTTAGTATACTTTGTTACATTAAAAGAAATGACTATAAACATTAAAAGTTTAGACCCAATTTTTGTTTTATTTTAGGATTATTTTAACAGGTTTACAAACAGGTTTTTTATGATTAAATCTTTTGGTTTTATAAAATTAAAATTTTTTTTAAAAGGCTCAAATGCTTTTAACTTTACATATATTTCCTCTCTCATATCTCTTTTTGTACTTAGCAATATCATATTATACATAAATACAAATGTTTTATTCTAACAGAGTTCTTTGAAAAATAAATACTCAGGTATTTTACATTACTAGCCCAGTCCACCAGTAGCCAAGTGGTTCTGTGCTCAAAGGGAGTAGACATGAGGTGTTGGATTTAGTCCCAAATTGCACTTGCCATTCTAGCCGCTAGTAGTTTTCCATGATTTTCTCCTAAACTTGTATAAATACGGACTAGATCACCTCAGAAAGACCTCCACAGAGAGGACTCCTCCTTCAGAGCCTAAGAACCTAATGCAGTCCGTCGGCTTTACTTCCAAACATACATTAGTATTCCTGGGTTCAAACCTTGTGTGTCCTGTCTATCGGCTTCGGTGTTGTAGTGTACATGTTAAGGTTTAATGACCACATGATTTGGGTGAATTACCCTTCGAGGGGCTCTACTAAATTGTCTTAGCCTATTCTTGTGTTAGTTTTTGGAGAAAATCACAGAAAATTCTAAGTGGCTAAGACGAAAAGCATAACTGGAGACCTGGGATTGAACCTGATACTGTCTGATTGTCAGCTTAGTGAGCAGAACCTCTCGGCCACTGATGGGACGCCAGTGGTTAAAAGATAAAAAAAATCTTGTAACATTATCAAGACAATGTGAAGTAAAAATAACCTGAAAAATTTTAACTTAGAAATTTGAATTATTTCTATGATAAAATTAATTTTTACAGTCTTCCTAAATATATTTCAAAAATTTATGCAATTAAGAATTTCAATGAATTTAATGAAATAATAAAAAGCAGTGATTTAAACCATAAAAGTGTCAAATAATAGTTTACTAGCTTAATTCCCTAAACTTGACCGTGCATAAAAAGTACACAAAATTCTGTATTGCAGCAATCACTAATACACATGTACGTATATGTATACATCGGGAAAAAATACACATATATATAATTTGATACCAATCCTACACACTGTGCATTTGAAATTATAACAATTTTAACACAATGTTAGAACTTTATGTAAATAAATAATTAAAAAAAAAAAAAAAAAATGCTTAAGCTGATGAAGGATTAAAATTTAAGAAGAATTACAATTTACCTAAACTTTACCATAAGGATCCT
>CAWVNO010002275.1:0-29034 GCA_963930645.1 Salticus scenicus | reverse complement strand
TGTATATGTTACGGGCAATGTAATTATTTAGGTCAGTATTCATAATGCTTGGTTATTATGAATAATGACCATTAAAATTGGGCAATTTGATAAATTTGAATTAATTTACGAAAATTTCTCACATTGCCCGATCATTATAAATACCGCTATTATTTCTTTGGGCACTTTGATTAATTGACAGCAATGGGACAACCACGTGCGTGTGGTGCAATTCTGACTGGCCAATCAGCATTCATTTTCAGTCGCCTGTGCCAGTACCTGTGGCTTGCGTCACGTTATTTACATTTTCCGGTTGTCTTTGGATGTTATTTAGCTTATGTGCGACAAATGCTTATTGCGGATGTCTTAAATTGACTTTGGGTTCTGTTTATTTAGTGTTAGTGATTTTTCTATAAAATAAAATGCAGGAACAGTTAGTAACTGATGTCAGTGACATGAAGCATCGTTTTAATGAACGTCTGGATGAATTATGTTCATCAAAAGCTCAGAATACACAAATTCTCACAAAGCCACAATACTTGGAGTTAATATTGGGTTGTTCGATAATTAATGTCGTTTTTTTTCATGTTTTTCAAAGTGAATTTATTTATATTAACAACAACCATTAATCAATGATATATTGACCTTTTGCCATCTTTCGGTAAGTTGTAAAATTCCATGTTCGAAGAAGCCTTGGTTTTTAGAAGCGAAGAACTGGTGCACCTCATTTTTAACAGCCTGATCAGAATTGAAAGTTTTACCATTGAAATGGTTTTGAAGGGACCGAAACAAATGATAGTCTGATGGTGCTAAGTCAGGGCTATAGGGTGGATATGGCATCAGTTCCCAATTGAGCTCTATTAATTTTTGACGGGTTATCAAAGAGGTGTGTAGTTTGGCGTTATCATGATGGGACATCACGCCTTTGCGGTTGGCCATTTCAGGGCGTTTTTTCTTGATTTCTTCGTTTTATTTCGATAGTTGACGACAGTAGACATTCGAATCAATAGTTTGGTTTCTTGGAAGCAGCTCGAAATAGACTACACCCTTGTAATCCCACCACACAGAAAGCATAATCTTCTTTTGGTGAATATTGGCTTTGGACGTCGATTGTGGGGGCTCATCTTTCTTGGACCATGATCGTTTTCGGACTATGTTATCGTAAACAATCCATTTTTCATCACCCTTTATGATTCTTTTCAGAAATGGGTCGTTTTGGTTACGATTTATGCTTTTGGTGAGGTGGATTTCCTTTAATTCAGGAGGAACCCAAAAATCCAGTTTGTTTACGTAATCAAGCTGTTGTAAGTGCAAGTAAACTGTTGAATTCGATATGTCGAGCTTCTCTGCTATCTCTCGAGTTGTCATACGCCAGTTAGTTTCGATTAACGGCTTTATTTTGTCATCATCAGTAGTGGTTTGACGACCAGTATGTGGTGGATCTTGCACATTAAAATTTCCAGAACGAAAGCGAGCAAACCAATGCTGACACTGGCGTTCAGTAAGGCAGTCCTCACTATACACAACACACAATTTCTTTTGAGCTTGCACCGCATTTTTGCCCTTTCGGAAGTAAAACAATAAAATATGCCGACAATGCTCTCTTTGATTGTCCATTTTCAAGTTTATTTTTAACCAACTTGTTGTTTACTAATGACGCCCAGTTTTTGACTGAAGGTAGTCTAAAGTCTAACCTTTAAAATAGTATAACCTTTAAAATAGCCACGCAATCACTACAACATGAAATATGCAGTTCACCCCGTCTATGAGAAAAAAACGACATGAATTATCGAACAACCCAATAGAAAAGGTTAAAACATCTAGAAGCAAAGTGGTAAATAAAAAACCCGAGGATTATCAGCGTTTACGTAGGTTTAACGTAATGACTATTGGAGAGAAGGAAAAGTTGATAGTTCCTGTAGAGGAAGGTAAAGAGCAGATAAGATTTTATGTACATCGGGAAGAGATATTTCAACTCTTACATGATGCACATATAGCAATTGGGCACGGTGGTCGAAACCGTTATTTTTTTCTAAAGTGTAAACAAGCCTAGTATTTACCATCTTTTCTAGCAGCTTACATAGACAGCTAGTGAGGACAATGAGTCTATAATTTTTGTGGTCAGTAGCATCTTAACCTGGCTTAGGAAAAGAAATAACAATAGCATTGTGCCAAGCAACAAGGAATACATTTTCAGTCCAGATCCTATTGTAAAGATGGAGATTTTTAAGAGACTGTTTTGGTTGGTTGGTTGATTGATTGTTGTTTAATGGCGCAAGATCTGCAATGGGACATACTGCGCCAAACAAAAGGATAAAAAATAAGGACGCTTCTGGATGGGTAAAAGCCATCCAGATGGTCAGTAAAAAACACATTGAAAATTAAAACGATAGGTAAAATAATAAAATAACAAGACAAATTTAAGATTCAAGAGTTTGCGAAGAGAAATACACGTAAATTCCAGTCGCAAATAGATAGTTTTTACACACATCTTCATTATATATCTGGGCAAATGAATTGTTCACACATTTTATTTTCTCTTGCAATAATCGCTTTCGGCAACCAAATAGTTCGCAACGCCTGAAAATTTTGACTTTAGCAAATCTCTATTCAATTTAGACTGCTTCACTTTCAATTCAATGTTTTTCTTTAAACTATTCCGTCTGTAGTAAACATTACCATTTTGTTAGCAATCCTTCAAAATTTTGATCACGGCAAATTCCCACTTGCTGTGGTGCCTTCAATGTAAGCAAACCTTTAGAAATTATTCATTCACCCACCATACAAACAACACTTATTGGCGCCCGTAACTCATTACATTAAACACCAACTTTATATACTGCTAGAAAAAAAAAAAAAAAAAAAAAAAAAAAAAAGTTGTATCAGTAAAATTATTTATTATAGATAAAAACAAAAGTAAAAGCTTCAAATGCTCTAAAGTGTTCTGATCATGGCAAAGATCATCCAGCAGTTCTTGACCTCTAAAATTTCAAAATGCGGAAAACTCCTGTTTACATAAACCTGCAGAACTTTGTACCCGAGTCAGACATATACAATCTGTTTGCTGGCAGAGACACCCGTCTGCTGGTGCGTCCAACTGATCTTGTTGCATTAAACACCAGCCCTAATGTAATGTACTGATAATACACTGAAAATTTTTGCCAATGCTTTGATGAAAATATTTTAAAATATATTTCGTTAAAATGTCTGGAATACGTGACTGAGTGAGTTGCATTAAAAAATATTTTTAATATAATAGAAGTTTCTGAAATTTGAAACATATGTCATATAGAAGTCTAGCAAAAAAGCATCAAATGTGAAAATTTCAAAGTTTGCATTAAACATTTAAAAAAGTTACAATTTTTCTTTTTATATTGTATTCCTCACTATTCTCCGATATCTCCGATTGCCAAATTTTATTGTTCTGCGATGTCTGGATGTTTACATACTGTTATGAAATTGTAAATAATTGTGTTTATTTTTGTATAAATTCTTTCAAAGAGGCTTAGTAAGTTGATAAAGTGCTAATTTTGTGCATTTCTAGTTGTTTTAGCGTTGAAATAGCCTTATTTTCCCTTAAAAACGCATTAAAAAGCCCCAGTAATGCAGGTAATGGATTTGGCGACTTTTTCCCACCTTGGCGAGAAAATCCTTATATGGGATATACCAAATATGGAAGCTGTAAGTTGATTGGTTGACCATTTTCTAGAGTTTTCTCGAAAAATCTGGGTTCAATGGAACAGCATATAAGGAGCGCTTCCTCGCCAAGGCAGTCAGTTCAGTTCAGATCTCAGCCAGCTTCGCTAGTGCTTGCATTGCTCTTAAGCCTCTTTGAGAGAGACTTGCTTCAAGTGTTATTGGTATACAGTTTGTACTGTGGATTTGCTATTGACAGCTGTTGTTTAAGCTGTGTTTACTGTTTGAATTGAAGCTGATACTTGGTTTATAGACCTGCACTTTTCTGGAATTTTCTGTGAATAAATTACTGAATTTTTGTACGTTTGGCCTTTCATTCTCAGACAACTCACGAACCCCCAAGTACGCAACACTATAGTTTCACAGGCAGATGCACAAATGCAAAGACATATTAATTTATTAGTATAAATACCTACATATATACCTGCATTATCCAGTTTTTGGCATTTTAAAGTATTTTTAGACTTTTTAAGGGGCGGCAAATTAAACATCCGCCCCGGGCTGCGCTTTGGCTAGTTACGCCACTGGCGCCAAGTCTTGTCATAAGCTTTCTCCATGTCGAAAAAAACTGACACCAAATGGTTACGTCTCACATTAGCTTTTCGAATATTAGTCTCCAGTAATAAGATATTCTCAACCGTTGAGCGGCCCCGTCGAAAACCACTTTGCCATGGAGAAATCAAGTTATTTTTTTCTAAAATGAAAACAAGCCTAGTATTTACCATCTTTTCTAGCAGCTTACATAGACAGCTTGTTAGGGCAATGGGTCTATAATTTTGGGGATCAGTAGCATCTTTACCTGGCTTAGGAAAAGGAATAACAATAGCATCATGCCAAGCAACAGGGAAAATATTTTCAGTCCAGATCCTATTGTAAAGATGAAGGAGATTATTGAGAGATTGTTTTGATAAATGTTTAATCATCATGTAGGTAACACCATCGGGTCCGGGAGAGGAGTTATGGCAATATTTCAAACTATTTTTTAATTCATTTTCTGTAAAAGGTCTATTGTAGTCTGGTGAAGAGCGGGAGTGAAAATTGATTGATGATCGTTCAGAATTACGTTTATGAGACAAAAAAGGTTCGGAATATGAATTAGAACTGGAGATGTGAGATAAGGTTTTACCAATGGTGTTTGCAATATTTTTAGTAGAAGTTATAGTTTGGCCATTATCTTTTAAAAACGAAATACTTTGATTAGAATGAATTCCCATTGCTTTCTTGACATGATGCCAAAGCTGTTTACTGCTTACATAGGAGGTAATGCTGGACACATATTTAATCCAGGAATTTTTTTGGGAGATTCTGCGGATTCTTCGTGCGGCTGCCCTTGCTTTTTTGAATGCGATATAATTAGCAGTAGTCGGGTACCTCCTAAAAATTCCCCAAGCTTTTTGTTGCTGTCTTTTTGCATTATTGCATTCATCATTCCACCATGGCTTTGAATGTTTACTCAGACGTCCAGAGGATTTTGGAATAGCAATATCAGCTGCATTCATAATACAGTTTGTGACATCAGTGATTGCTCTGTTGATATCACCCTCGATCATTTCATATGTGATAGTTGCATTTATAGTGAAAGTAGCCCAGTTGGCCTTGTCATAAATATAATGTGGATTTATAGGATGATGATCATTAAAACTATAAAAAGATAAAAATAGAGGAAAATGGTCGCTATTATGAAGGTCGTTACTCACAAAGAAATTAAAATAAGGATACAGATTTGGAGAGCAGATGGCCAAGTCTATAGCATGAAATGTTCTGGAAGGTTCATGAAAATATGTATTGTCACCGTTATTTAAAATACATAAATTATTAGCAGTGATTCTTCAATAATTTGTCCTCGAGGATTAATATCATTACAACCCCAAATTTGGTTGTGTCCATTAAAATCACCAAGAATTAAAAAAGCAGTCGGTAACTGCAAAATAATGCTATTGAGGTCACATTGTCGAACAGTCATATTTGGCGGTAAGTAAATGGTGCAGATGGTGATAAGTATGTGTGTATGGATATAAACAGCAATAGCCTGGATGTCTGTATTTAAAATATTAGAATGTGGAACATTATTTGAAATTAAAAAAGCTACACCACCTGTAGCTCTGTCAGAATGTGTAAAATCTTTTCTGAAACACCGGTAGCCACGGATTTTAACATTGTCGTGTTGTCTTAAGTGTGTTTCTTGGAAGGCAAAGCAGATAGGTCAATGATCAGAGATAATATCTCTGATTTCATCTCGTTTATTAATAAAACCTCGTCAATTCCATGAAATGAAATTGGTCATACTTTTTTTTTTTTTTTTTTTTAAGATTATAACATCCATGTCATTGTCCTCTGATGCAGTGGACGTACCGTCCTCCCCATCAGAAGGATGGAGGCAGATCATATCTTGTTTTGGAAGATTTCCTTTATTATTTTTATTTGTAGTGGGAGTGGGCAATTTTGTTAGTTTCTTTTTCTTGATGATATTGAGACGAGAGGGTGAATTAGAATGCTTTAGATATGTAGAGTTAAGACTTTTTTCAGACAATAAGGTTTTAGCATTTTGTAGTGTTTTCTTTAAGTTTCTTGATTTGGATGAAGATGGCTGTGAAAAGTTAGAAGCCTGATTTCGATTGGATTGTAAGGTTGGGGAATTGTTTAATGCAGTTACAACTGGAGAGTTGGTACAGTATAGGACCCATTATCCGGAACCCACGGGACCAGAAGAATTCCGGATTTTGGGTCCTTTTCCCATTATTGCTTTCCCTTAATTATAAAACATAACTCAGTAATTGACAGGTACTAATTTACTTCTGGTAGCAACTACTTCACATAGACATTTAAAAAAAAATATTCAAATTATATTCTAGAGCTATATTCAAATTATATTCTAAAACATGCAAATAAATCAAAAACTGGAAGTCAAGATTTTTTACAAATCTGATACTTTTTTCTATTAAACTGAGCAGGAAGAAAAAAATAACTGTAATGTGTATGTATATATACGAACATGTACATTACTGCCACTTGCCATGAGTGGCATGGTTGCTTCTCTATCAATGCTGCTAAAGATGAATACTGTCTCAATCATAAAAGCAGAATGCTAAAAAAATAATAAAAAAAAGATTTTTCTTTAAAAATTCCCATTTCTTTTTTCTTTCTTTTTCTTAAAAATCACTGGAAATCTATCATAAAATAAATTAGAATTTTTTTTTTTTTATGTGGCTTGCTGTGAATTCCAAGGTTTTCCTGGACCACAAACATCCCTGACCATATGAAAGAAAGAAATTCTGTTTTAATTTCTAAATTTTTATAATACTACCTAATAAATACACACAATAATTCATTTTAAGGCAATTTTCTTTCTTTCTTTTTTTTGTTCTGATTTTAGATATAAAAATGTATTTTATTCAGTAAAAAAAAAATCTGAAATGATTCTGGATTTCGGGTCTTCCGGATTTTGGAATTCCGGATAATGGGTCCTATACTGTATTGGGAACAGTGTCAGTTTGATTGCTATAGACTGATACGTTTTTTTGGTAACTATGGCAGCAGCATATGATTTTCCAACAATGGGTGTTCTTGATTCCACAATTTTCCGTGCTTCGGGATATGATATGTTTTGTTTTGTTTTAATAGTTTAAATCTCCTTCTCAGTTTTCCATTTTTCACATGATTTTGAGTAAGATGGGTGATCCTTTTTGCAGTTAACACAACAGACAGGGGCTTCACAATTTTCACTGTCATGGCCAATTGCACTGCAACGGGCACATGTTAGCTTACCACGGCAAGAGGTTTTTGAGTGGCCAAAAAATGCATAGCTACTACGAGCTATGCTACTATCAGCTACTACGAGCTTCTAAAACCTGGTGAAACCATCATCGGCAATCGGTACAGGGTTCAGCTGATGCGTTTGAGCCGTGCTTTGAGCGAGAAACGCCCACAATACGAGCAAAGGCACAAAAAAGTCATTCTGCTGCATGATAATGCAAGGCTTTATGCCGCTAACCCGGTGAAACAATACTTGGAGACGCTAAAGTGAGACGTCCTATCACACCCACCATATTCTCCGGACATCGCCCCTTCCGACTACTGGTTGTTCCGACGAATCTGACCGGTCAGTGGTTCACTTCTTACGAAGAAATACAAAAATGGCTCAAAACATGGATGAGCGAAAGAGATGACTTGTTTTATCGAGATGGAATCAGACGATTGCCGGAGAGATGGGAAAAAATAGTAGAAAATAATGGACAATACTTTGAATAATGTATTTTTTATTTTGGCTTAATAATAAATACTTTTTTTATTGCTAAAAAACGGACCGAATTAATTTGTACACCTAATAATTACTTTTAAATGTCAGTTCTGTGGTGCTTTTTTATAAACTGATAATGAACAAATATCATCCAATTAAAATTTTTTCAATGGGATGATACTTGGTCATTGGGATGACATTAGCGTCAATGGGGTGACAGAGTAATAACTGCTTGATTCTTAAATTAAATAATACAATTTTTTGGCACTATATTTAAAGATGTGTCAAATTATGTGTGTATGAATAAGATGAATATGTTTGAGTCTTACTTTTCAATGTTTTATTTTTTATATTGAAACTTTTGTTGTGTTGAGTAAGAAAATAATTTTGTCTTTTGTGTTCTTGATCATATTTTTACAATAAAAAATTTTCATATAGATTATTTTTATGTTTTGTTCTGAAAAAAGAGTTCAGCCTTTTTATTACGTTTCAAAAAAATTACCATACTTCATTAAAACTTTTGTAAACAGCTGTTTTAAAAACGTCACCCAATTGACATTTTATCCCTCGATTTCTTCCAAAATACCCTAAAAAGACTATTTTCAAAATACAGCTCAAATAACTATACTACATAAATTTGTATTCACAAAAATTGCTAAAAACAACTTTAAATATTCTATAAATTTACTTTTTATTTTTCAAATTATCAACACCCATTTTGGCCTGCTTAAAAAAAATTGACCCGTATGCAATGTAAAATCAATCGATTATGTATAGTAAATGCATACATTGTAGCAATAAAAAAGTTGAAGTAAATATAGCTGAGGAGACTAATAACATTAACTGGTTGATTCCTAGATTAGAGGGGCACTTTCTGCTTGGCGAACTTCCGTAGCGATAAAGTGCATTTGCTTGTACACATAACTTAACAATTCTATTATGACGCAGTATGAAGAGATTTGATTGGTTCATTTGTTTTTCAATGAATGGAGTGTATTTTACCAGAGCCTCCTTAAGTAGATGCCTTCCACGCGCGGCGAATCTCAATGTTAAATTAGGCAACATTTAAAAAACAAAACTAACGCTAGGTGACAGCACCTACGCAGAGCAACAATTTTCTGCTGTTTCATAGACAAGTTATATTTTTCATCTAAAAATCTAGCTATTAATTTCAAAAATTGTATTTTTTTTTTTCTTTTAATTTGAAAAAATGATGTGAAAGTGCTTTATCGTAAATATTTTCAATAAAATATTCAAATATTTATATTTTAAAAAGTATAGGGTTTAAATTTCTTCGAAAGTTGGCAAGACCTATTTTAGCTTTTCAACTAATTGAATTACAACGTATCAAATAAATAACACCTTTTTTTTTTAATATACTATTAATTAAAAAACGAAATTTAAAATTAAATAAGCAAAAACATGGCATATCTATCACGCGATTAAATTATTTTTTATATATTTATTCAATAAAAATTTCAAAATTTTTTTTAATTTAGATATCAGATGAAAGTTTCGTTTATATAAATTAAAATCTCTGAACTTTAAATGAGTTTCAGTTCAGAATGAATAATTTATAATGATAAATTATTAAAATCATGTCTTTTTTTTTTTTTTTTTTTTTTTTGGTCATGTCCTTTACGTTACATTTTTACCTTATTAGATGTGAATTATTTTTCTTAAATCGAAAATTTTATATTATTTATAAGAAAAATAGACCAGCAAGTTAACGAGATAAGTTAACATTCAGCAATAAAAAATTCGAGAAGAAAACAATCTGTTGTCTAGTCCGTCACAAAAAATAAATAAATAACCATTAAGATTTAAATTTTTAAAATTAAGGATTTCTTGAGTATAAGTTTTCTCTCGCACCAAGTTTTTGTGTTAGGTGTTTTTCATATAAGACTAAATTTAAATGCACAATCTGATGTGCACATAGTTTATTGAAAACATACAGGGCTATCCAAAATTAAGCTAAACGTTCTTTTCTGTAGAATGTGTGCTTTGCTACACTTTTTTTATGTCGACGAATACTGTTAAAGAATGAAAATTAATTTTTCGAACCTATAATGTAAACAAAGTATTTTTTTTTTTTTAAGTTCTATTTTCAACTCATGTTTTTGAATAAAGTCACGTTTTGAGGTTCCCTGAATACAGAAAACTTTTTTTTTTTTTTTTTTAGTTTTTAGCGATTGATTTATATGCATATTTATTATCAGAATAACTTAAAAACAAACAAATGCAGGAAATTCACAATTGTATTTTAAAACTCGCATTAGGTTTCAATTTGAAAAATTTGATAAAGATTGGCAAATTTAAGGACAAATTAATAACATCCTTGAAATATTTTTACTTCCATTACCCTACTACCGTAGGTAATGAAAGTATTGTGTTCGGTCCAAAAATTCGATATCGAGTTTTCCCCTGATTTATATTTAGCCAGTATATGTGTGTGTATATACATGTGAGTGTATGGATGTCGGGATATTTTTCATTTTTCTGATAATTTTTCAAATCAGTACTCATGATATTTAATTTTTACATGAATTTTTAATTCCATATTCCATTTCTGTGGTAAAAGGTTAATAAAAGTAATGTTTTGAATCTTAAAACTTAATATTTTTAAAAAGAACAAAAGTAGAAATAAAAATTTTCTATTTTTTCTTTTCAAGATTCCCAACACTTTTGTTTCGATTTAACTGAAATAATCAAATTTTTATACGCATTTACACAAGTCTTTAAAAAACAGTGGTATTAAAAAAATATAAATCAATCTTGTTCCTATATTGGAGTATTTTATAGTTTTATTCATTTTATGAATAAAACTACAAAATACTCCAATATAGAGTGACTTCAAAGTAACTAAGAACAAGTTATTTTTCTGTATTCCTACATCAATAAATAAAAATTTTATTTCATTTTGTAATAAGCATAACTATTTTATTTGTTAAATCTAACTTACTAACAGAGAGGTGTCAACCCTTCGAATTTTTATATCATAATTTCTTTTAAATTTATCTTCGTCTTAATCACACAATTTACGATAATAAAGAAAAATAATGTTTTTTGTGAAAAATATTATTGATATTCAAAAATCCGGAGGGTTGGTAATTTTGCATTAATTATTTATGCAGTTTACATACCTTGTCTGGAAATATTTGGAAGCAATTTTTTACGCTGAATTGCATTGCTTGGTATTTCGTGGAAACATATATTTTCACGGCTACTGTCTGATTTACAAAATGGAACGACGCAATACACCATATTAAAAAAAAAAAAAAAAAACCTCTCACATTTGTTAAATTAATAAAACACAAACCAGAACTCAATTGAAACTCAATTGCATCGCGCTCGCGGGAAATAAACATAACTTTACGTACGGTATCAAGCGCCATCTACTGGCTATGTTCTTCTTGTACTGTTGCCAAGTTTTCGAGCGACTCGCTAGGCATCTACTTAAGGAGGCTCTGATTTTACGTTGCACTGGAGCTACATTACGGGGAATTAGGCGATATTTGATCGGTTCATTTGATTTTCATCGATTTTAGTATGTTTTAAATTGAGTAGTGATACCCAATGAAGAATTGGCGATAGTGTGTGTTAAGAAATTTGTTTTTAATGAAAGATTTTATTAAAAAAAAGTTGATTGTTTATTATTTAAGAAAATTGGTAGGAGTTTTATATAAATAATTTGTGGAGATATATATATATTATTATTTTTCTTGTAATGTAGACCGAAAGAAGAATTTTTATTTTCAATGAGCAAATGTTGAAGAAGTTACAAAATGTTTATTTTTTAAGCAATTTGGTAGGTTTTTTTTTTTTTTCGTTTGAATATAAAAGAAAAGTGGTTTCTTTTTTTAATGAATAAAAGGTAATCTAGTTAATAATATACTTCGGTTTCAAGCAGACGATTTTTTTCTTTTTATCATCCCATGCTTTGTAGGCAGACGATTTTTTTCTTATTAAATTATCGGAATGAAATTAGTTTAAATATTGTGGAATCATTTTGTTTTTAAGGATGTTTGGCAGGTGGTTTTAGTTGGAAGAGAACTTTGAACACGGAATACGTTTGTTTTTTATGAGATTAGGTGTTGTGTTGCTATGTTCTTGTCTTTGAACAGAGAAGAATTGATTATAATGATTTAAATTTTTTTTATTTGTGGCGGGTAAGTTGAAAAATTCCTTTTTTCCTCGTTGGGTGCATTGGTTGCTTTTGTGCGTGATATTAATTCACTGCTGTATATACTTTCTGTAATACTTCGTTAATATGCCTCGAAAATCTGTCTCTGATAAAAGTGTGATTGATTTGCGTTATTTGATATTGTTGAGTGGTAAGGGTAAAAGGGCTGTGATTGATTTCTGCATGGAAAATGGTTTGATTGCTGATGGATATGAGTGTCCTGTTTGTGCAAGTGAAATGAAATTAGAAGCATGTAAGAGTACTGATGGTTTTAGATGGCGGTGTGAAAAGCAAGTAGCGGGTGTAAGGCATAAGGAAAGTAGGTCGGTAAGATTGGGAAGTTGGTTTGAAGAGAGCAGATTAGGAATGGATGATATATTAATTATTACGTATGCATGGGTAGAAAAATACACTAATGAACAAATTTCGCATGTAGGTAGAGTTAATAGAAATACTGTAACTGATTGGATGAGTTTTTGTCGAGAGGTATGTACGGTTGCATGTATGAATGAAAGTAGTAATATTGGGGGGGAGGGAAAAATTGTTGAAATTGATGAGAGCCCCGTGGCAGAAACACGGCGACAATGTCGCAGAAACAGAAATGTTCTTGCAGAAAGATTTTACGTAAGTCAAATAAATTTTGCCATTATGTTAAAAGAGAGAGAGAGGGGGGGGGAGAGGGAGAGAGAGAGAGAAATAAACTCAAAGAATGGTTAACTGTTGTGCAGAGCAAATTTTTGTTTCTGCAGATACGATCGCCTCAATCCTAAATAAGGAGAGGAGATAAAGCGGATGTAACTCCCTTGGGTTAGCTTTGATACAACATGCATTAGCGATTCGTGATGCGGTGATATAATTCGGTGTATCGACACTTTTCACTAGTAACCTTTTCACATCGGAACTTCATTTTCGTGTCTCCAAACTTTGTTTTCGCGCCGCGCCTGCCGCTCATGTCATGTGTATTTATTGTATTGCAAAAAGGTGTTTTTTCGAAAGAATGTGGCTTTGTGGCCATTTTTCGAATTTCATATTTGATGCATTTTCAGATTCATGCATAACAAAATCTAGTATTTTTTTTTTTTTTTTTAATAAGTGCGTGATTGCTGCTGTACCGATTTTCATACATTTTCTGATTTACGCACGACAAATTAGTTGCATCTAGTGATTTTTTTTTTTTTTTTTATGTATGTGCAGTGTGCAAACGTGCGTTGTAGTAAATACACGTAAATTTTTAAAAGCTGCATTAATTTTAATGTTTGGTTCAAACTATGCAATGCATTTCACAAATATACACAGAAATAAGTGTATGGGGAAATTTGTAACGTCTGTAGTTATACGTAAAATAAAAAATGAAGCTTCAAACCTTGCTTCAAAAAATAGAGAATTAAGAAATTAATCTTAAAAATACTTTATTGATTTTTAGCATTTTATATGTAGTAAAAGATCTTAGCAATAAATATTAATGGGTATCTTAAGTTATAAAATTGGTAACTTTTCTAATTTTTTTCTTTACTGATCATTGATTATTTTAATTGTGATTAAAATTCTTAGCTTTAAATTTTGTTGTTTAAGCATATGAAGTCGTTAAAAAAATTATTAATTTATTTTTCAAAAATACTCTTATCATTAGTTTCTACAGCTTGTTCATTTCATTTTTTAAAGATTTGATTTTTTTTTTTTAATTTTGTTTTTTTTAATTGAAATATTGCAAATTAAATATTTATTTTGAAAAGCAATCAAACCAAAAGTTATGTTGAATATATATATATATTTTTTTCTGTAAGCAAAAGGTATTTTATCTAATAGTAGTTGTTTTGAATAAATACTAATTAAACAGCAAATGCTTTTATTTATTTATTTTTATTTACTTATTCGTATAGATATCAGTATCAAATATTACTTTTAATTGATATCTATTTATTTCATTCATCTGTAATTATTATTTTCTATTATAGATTTTATCCATGAAATCTGTTACATTTCCCATTTCAGCATTTCCTTAAAAATTAAATGTTTCATTTGCCTCAATCGTTATGAAAATATTTCGACTATGCTTTGTCTATAATTATGTTACTTAGATCTTGTATTCTGTATTACTTTATGTATTTAAATGATGGTGTAATTATACATTCTGAATTCTTTAATGTCAAATCACATTTTTTAGATTTCAAATACACATCTTTAGGCTATTTGTATATAATATAAAAAACGAATCTTATGTGTTAGGATGTTATCTTGCATCTTTCTAATAATCTCAAAAACTATAAATGTTGTAAATTATTTATATTTCATTATAATATTCAGTATTCTATATTAATTTTTACTTTTAGTTTGTTGTATTTTAATTTTGAGTTCTGTATTATATTTTATGTTGTTTGGTTTGCACCTTATGAAATAAGTGCATTTGTGTATTTAAATATATATATTTAATATAAAAAAAAGTAATGAAATTTTAAAAGTATGTGTAACATTTGTTCAATTTAGACATGTCATGATTTAAATGCGTTAAGAAAAAATTGCAGATTATTTTTGATGTGTTACTGCCTTTTATGGTTTGAATTCACTGAATATTTTATAAACAATATTGTATATTAATGTGAACAAAAAATCTGAAGCAGTTAAGATCAATAGATTTATTTTCACATTTCTTAAAAAAAAAAAAAAAAAAAAAAAAGAGTATTTTCCTGCAATAGTGCAGATATATGCATTTGTGCCTCGTTAAAATTTAAATACATTGGTTATACTGAATATTATTTACTAATTATTTAAACATAATTTATTTTGAATTCATAAATGTTAACTTCACAAACTATTCCTGCAGTAAGATTTTGGTGTTGATGAAGCTTGTCGCAGAAAGCACAATAAATTTCTGCCACAGGGGATGAGAGTTTGTTCAGAAAGAGAAAATATAATAGAGGAAAGCCAGTTAAGGGTAAATGGGTGTTTGGAGGCGTGGAGCGGGAGAGTAATGAATGCTTTTTAGAAGTTGTGCCAGAGAGGTCGAAAGATACGTTGCTTGAGGTTATCAAGAGGCGAATTTTACCGGAAACAACTGTAATTTCTGATTCCTGGAAGTCATACGATTGCCTTCAAGATGAAGGTTTCGTACATCTTTCAGTAAATCACAAATTACATTTTGTAGATCCGGAAAGTGGGGCACATACGAATACAATAGAGGGTATATGGAGTTGGGTGAAACGCGGCCTCTACGGAAGGAGGACAGTTGAGGAGAATTTCGACTCATACTTAGCCGAGTTCATGTGGAGGAAGCGGCACAAAGACGATCCATGCACCCTTTTTTATTCGTTTTTAGAGGCAGTTAGGAAGTGTTACCCGCCACAAAAAAAAGACTCCGAACGGCGATGTAGATCGGATTATCAGGATGATGGATCGGATGATCAGGATGACGAGGATGAAGATCCATTTGCCCCAGGCCCTTCATCCAAAAAGACAAAGTATGAAAAATAAATGTAAGTTGTTTAATTTTAGTCTAATTTTTATTTTTTTAATTTCAGAAATTTTAAATTTCTTTCCGCACGCTTTTTTAAAAATGTCATTATTATTATTATTTATCCTACTTCAAGGTGAATGCTGCAAAAAATAGTTATGTGCGTTTTCAGATTCATGCACAGCGAGGTAGGGGTGTCCAGTGATGTTTTTTTTTGGTTTTTGCATGCGCGATAGTGATTGCCGCGGAACCGACTTACGTGCCTTTTGAGATTCATGCACAGCGAGGTACGGGTGTCCAGTGATGTTTTTTTGGTTTTAACATGCGCGATTGTGATTGCCGCGGAACCGACTTACGTGCCTTTTGAGATTCATGCACAGCGAGGTAGGGGTGTCCAGTGGTTTTTTTGGTTTTAACATGCGCGATAGTGATTGCCGCGGAACCGACTTACGTGGCTTTTGAGATTCATGCACAGCGAGGTAGGGGTGTCCAGTGATGTTTTTTTGGTTTTAACATGCGCGATAGTGATTGCCGCGGAACCGACTTACGTGCCTTTTGAGATTCATGCACAGCGAGGTAGGGGTGTCCAGTGATGTTTTTTTGGTTTTAACATGCGCGATAGTGATTGCTGCGGAACCGACTTACGTGCCTTTTGAGATTCATGCACAGCGAGGTAGGGGTGTCCAGTGATGTTTTTTTTTGGTTTTAACATGCGCGATAGTGATGTGTGGAGAAATGAAAGCGTATCATTTGATAACTTAAAAATATGTTTTTTATTTTATTTGTATATTCTCATATTTTTTATACCGATATGTTTGGATTCATTTGAATGTGGTTTTAGAATCCTTGAAATGTTAGTGACATAATATGGAGTCAACAAAAATTTCAAAATGGAAAAAAAAAAAAATCCATGTTCCATATATTGTAAGTTTTAATGCTTTTTTAAATACATATAGAGTTATATTTTTATTCTGATTTTTCATTTATTTAATTACATTTATTCTGTTGTTGAAACTAATTTGCTCTTAAAACTGCGATTTTAAGTATTTTGTTATTTATTAAAATATTGTAGTTAAAAAGTTAATTAATCATCGCCATATTATGAAATTTCTTCGATAATTCTATTTAATTACGTTAAATGGTCGTCTGGATTAATATTTATTTCATTTCGAACGTAAACAAACGTTTTGTATGTTAAAAAGTTAATTAACCATCGCCATTTTAGGAAATTTCTTCGATAATTTCATTTGTTTTCGTTAAATAGTCGTCTGGATTTATATTTATTTCATTTCGAACGTAAACAAACGTTTTTTCAGGTTGCCGTAAGATAAATTCATTACCTTGGTTCGTTTGCGCACGGATAATATCGCCAAAATGTAAACAAACGCCAATGCCCCTCTATTCTGAACATCTGCCCATTAACTGGTATTCGTAGGAAAAAAGAAGAGAGAAAAGGGAAAAAAATGTTGGAGGAGAAAAAAAGAAATAAGCATTCAAAAAATAATTAAGGAGAAAAAAGAAGGATCAGTTGGATTATTAATCGAAAATTTTGGAGCAGATTTGATACTTTATAAAAAGCATGTTTTCAATGTTAATCTGCAGTTCCTAGCATATAGAATGTGCAAAAATAATTTGGAAATGGATGAAGCTCTATTACATATTGACTTCTCTGAAAATTATGCATGCAAATTCAGTGAAGAAGTGCAAACTTTTCACTATGGTGCATCTAGAGCTCAAGCTACTCTCCATACAGGTGTCCTATATATTGGAGGAGAAAGTAAGCCCATTTCTTTTTGCACAATATCACCAAGCTATGACCATAGTCCTATTAGCGATATGGGCCCATCTGAAGCCAATATTGATGTTGCCAAAATTCAAAGCACCCAACATTTCAATCCTTCATTTTTTTTTTATGATGATCCATGCACTCAATATCGGTAAAAAGAAAAATTTATCTGTTTACACACTTGCTATTTGAACATGGATTTCGGGAAGGTACTTGGTCATTTTTTTAAGCTGGCCATAGCAAAGGAGCTGCTGATGGCATTGGAGCAGCAATTAAAAGAACAGCCGATAACTTGATTGCTTATGGTAGTATAGATATTTTTGATGCCCATGACCTTTATAAAAAAATTAAAGGTAAAACAGCTGTCAAAGTATTTTTTATTGATGAAGATGACATCAATTCGATACAACAGCATTTACCAACAGATATTCCTAGTCTTCCTGGTACATTAAATGTACATCAACTAGTCACCAAAGAAAAAGGGAGATTTTTTTAGTGTCAGTTGTTATTGCAACAGAAGTGGATTATGCAAATTCTTCCCCATGGAAGAATTTAATTTCAGAAAAGAAGAAAAAATTCAAACACTTAATATTTCCAGAAAAAGGATTTATTCTACTTCTTTAGAGAGTGAAATATCCATAAAATCTGATGAGGAATTTCATGCAGAAGACATGTCTCTACAGCAAGTATCTGATGCTAAATAATGTGAAGGTGTACATGTTTTAGTTGAATTCGTAGGAGGAAGCAAAAAAAAAAAAAAACTAAATATACATATGCTGCTATAATTCAGTTATAGTAAAATCTCAATTATTACTTCAAATGTTCTTTTCATATTTATATATTATGTGAATATCATTAATGAATATCGTTAAAAACTGAGTAGTAACAGACTTGACATTTCGCAACATTTTATGGTCAAATCCGTTACCAACTGTCAAGTCTGTTACCGCACACTTTTTGATGATATTTTCATATTAATATCAATTTTTCCTTACTTTATTGTTATTTTCCTCTGAGATAAGAAACAGATGTGATTTTCCTACAATTCAAAAATTTAAAAAGACATTTTGTTTTTTTATTAGAAAAAGTTCATGTATAAATTTCTATGTGTTTAAAATTCATGGTTATAAATGCCTTTCATTTCATTTTAATTTAAGAATTACTGAGAAATATTATGTTTCGAACTCAGGGGACATAATTTACTTCAGAATAGGTTGCTTTTTTCAACTTTCATAAAACTTAATGGTATGAATTTCAGGAATTTTTGTATGGTAACGGATTTGACAATTTGTACTGTAACTTGACATTGATATTAAATTATTAACAAAAAGTGTATGACCAATAACTTTTCCATGCACTTTAAACATTTGTCTTAACACCCATTTTCATTTCTGTAGAAAATTATGAAGTTTGAAAAAGAAAATTAAAATTCTGAAATGTAAGCGTATGGTGAAAATGGCCCATACGCCATTTTTTTTCCCTTTTTCAGTTATCTAATGGAGGGTTCAAAAGAGTTGACCCCTCCCAGACCCTTCAAAAAAAATTTTCTTAATATCACATTGTTTTTTTTTTTTTCAGGGGGGGGGGGCTGGCACCCTTGATATATAAAAAATAAAAAAAAAACTGCTTCAATGTGTAAGACACTATTTTGGATTCTGACGAAAACACTTTGGCCTTATGACAATGAAATTTTGAGTTGGCGACAAGACTGTACACTATTCTTCACGATTCCCCAGTATTTTATTTTATCTTTGTTAACTTTTATTTATTTATTATTGTTAACATGAGTAAAGTTAATAGGATATGAGTTAGTAGAAGCCAAAATAATGCTATGGAGAATAATCCTCTGTTGAACAAAGAAATTTCAATGCTTGAATATACAACTCATAAAAAATAAAAAAAAAGCGCATTAGAATGCTCTTGTACATTGGCTAAACACGGAAAGTGGAACATTGAAAGATATGAAACAATGACAAAAAAATAATTACACTTTATTTTGTGTAAAACTTCTTGTACTTTTTATTTATTCTTGCACTATGTGCCTGTCTCGTGGTTTTATTTCTTTCAATTTAACAAATAATACACGTCTGTTCATCTGTAAAAAATAGAACGAAAACCATAGGAATAGTTAGATGCCTGAATACATAATTCTTACTAAACGAACCTAATATAGTTCGGTTTATAATATAAATATTAAATAGAAATAAGCTTTTATATGAAAATTCAATGGTGACAATTCCCCTTAAAAAGTAACTAGTAGTAAGAATTCTTTTCAAAAAATGTATGTTAGAAATATAAGTTTCAATCATAGTATTTTTTTACTTTTTGGAACAGCAAGACTACAACACTCTACAGGTAGATTAAAGACTAAGTTCCAAAATAAATTTTAAGAACCACTATACCAATTTGCAAGACAAAAATGATTTGTCTGCTCAACATACTTAGATTGTAAATGCATTTAATGGAATTTTTAGAATATCCGGAAATATGAAACTCAAAATCATATAGAAAATTATTGAGACGAGTTTACAAACACATACGCACTTTTAAATACAGTGGGTTTTGCTGCATATTAGACCCATAGATACTGGTCGATAACCTCTAGAGTCTGTTTAATTTGATTTATTATCAACTTCTAGCCAGACATGACAGTTGAACAACATGAGCAATAAAAACCTTTAAGAATTTTATAGCTGAGAAATGCTGAAACACGTTTACAAATATACTGCTTAGAGTTCGATAGTGATTTTGAAACAGAAACAATTATATCACGTCTTTTTATCATCCTTAGTACTACAGAAATATTGGCTCCATGGAAGTACCCCGACAAAAAAACATAACAAAACCACCAACGAACGTATTTCAGAGTAGACAGCGCAATCAAAATAGCTTAAATAACCACCAGTAATAAAAGCTTTTGAAACAATCCAGTAAATGATTTTAAATGATACATTAATTTTTATTGAAACATGCAAATTAGCAGCCAAATTGAAGTCCTATAATTAATAATTCTTAAACAAGCAAATACGAAAAAAATAAATTAATAAAAGAAAAAAAAAAAAAAGGCTTATGGACATGAAGATAGAGGGGAGGAGGGAAAACGAGATAGGGGATTCGGTCGGATTCGGCCAGTGATGCCAGATGGTCGAAAATTATTTCCCCAAACAGGTCTTCAAATTTCCCCAAATCAGGGGGGTTTTTTCGAAAAAATCCCCAACTAGATTTCTACTAAAAAGGGAAAATAAAAAAAAAATTCCAAAAAAAATATCAAGAAGATTTTTCTATGATTTAAGCTCAGATTTTTTCCCAAATGAAGTCAATTTTTTAAAAACATCCCCAAATAACAATAAAGCTATTGAAAGTCTCTAGTCGTAGGGATAAATCATTACGTTGTGAACATTGACAGAAAGTTAAGCCTTGGTTTTTAAGAACTCGGAAGCAAACGTCAACGTTTTCGACGCCGCGACGCTCCAATCAAAGTCTCCTTGATATCAGCGCTGGCGTTGAAACCGCAGAAAAGAGCGTCGTGACGCATGCGCAAAGACGCCGAATACGTTGACGTTCTCGTTTTGTGTTCTTAAAAACCAAGGCTTTACAGAACTCCCCAGATTTGTCCCCAAAAATTTCGAATTCCCCAAAAAAGTCCCCACAAACATTTGGTCCCCAAAATTGTCCCCAGAAGCCTCAAAAATCTCCAATCTGGCATCACTAGATCCGGCAGAAAAACGGACCAGAAAATTTAGTTAATCAACAGGTCACTAGATGGCGCAAAGATTAGCCGTTATAGCAGATTAGCATTGAAAGCTTATGGAAATACCTGCTTTTTAATAAAATTTAAGTAATTGTAGGTACTTATTTTTAAAAAATTGGCTAGAAATTGTTACGCCATTAATGTGAGAATATAGAGAAATAAAGGGATTATTTGAACATTTTTATATTTATTTTATTTTTTAATTATTACTTTTTAAATCATTAATTCTAAATGCTAAGATATATATATATTACTTTTTCATGTAGAAATTATTTAAAAATTTTATAATTTTTATTTTAATCAATTAATTTTGAAAACTAAGATACATTAGTTTTTAATAATGATTTTAAAAATAATAAGTAATAAATAAAATTTTCCAAAATAGTTAAATTGATTTTTTTTTTTTTTTTCTAATTTTCATTTCTTTTTTTCATCTTTATATATATAATTTTAGATGATTTTGATTAATTGTAGCTATTTAAAAATTTTAATTGGGTGTAACATTTCTTTTTATAAATTAATGAATCAAATAAATAAATATATAAAAATAGAGTAGTAATTTAAAAAGCCTCTTTGTACCTTTTGATTAAAAATGCTTCGTTTTTTAAAAGCTAATGGTATAAATTTTTAAATTAAAATTGAAATGACTAGAAAAAATAATTTTAGCACGGAAATAATGTAAGTTTTGATTCTGATAAAATTTTAAAATCATTTTTACATCACATACAAAGCCTATATTTCATAAGTTTATTTTTCTTCGAAGTAAAACATGCTCCAACTATAGCAGTATGTGTCTGCTCTCGAAAATAGTCAGTGGGAAGTGCTTGGTTCGAATCCAGGTCACGGTCGTCAAAATAAACGTTCGAAGTTTTCCGTGGTTGACTAAAAAACTCGAGTGAATACAGGCTAGGTCCCTTTAAAAAGACCAATATGAAGGCAATCCACCTAGGTTTAAGACCTAAGTTAAGTAAAACAATATCATGGGGGGGAGAGTGAATGTTTTGATTATTTTGCAAGAGATTTTTCCACAGTAAGTTTATTGCATTTAATATATTTTGTTAATTTTTCAGGTTATCAGTTCATAAATTTAATCTTTTACAAGCTGTTTTTTTTTTTAACATTTTAAAAGTTGTTGATGGTTTTAAGATTGAGGCCGATTGATTGCACTAGGGTCCTAGGCCTGTGTGAGAGTGCCTTGCATTGGGTCTTTCTAAGGGATCTTAACCGTATTTAACTTAGTTTCGGAGAAAATCACCGAACACTTCGAACGGCTAGGCCGACGAGCGCGACCAGGGATCAAACCTAGCATCTCATGTCTACAGCTTCAATGACAGGACCACTTGGCCGTTAGTGGATCCTAGCATTCTAAAAGCTAAAACTTTTATTATTATTATTATTATTGTAAGAATAAAAAATAAATTTGGAATAACGATTTAAATAACCGCATTTTTCGTTTTCATTAAAATCGTTATCATTTTCTAAAAAAATAATGGTACAAATTTTTGAATGACAAAAAAATATAATTTTGCAGATAAATAATGTAAATTGCTTTAGATTAAACTGTGAAGTAACTTTTGCACTGCATACAAGGCATAAATTTTATCAGTTAAATAAATTTCTTACTTTAAAATAAACTGGTTGACGTGCAGTGCCTGGTTCGATTCCATGTTGCACTCGTTAACTTCATCGTTCGGAGTTTTCCGTGGTTTTCTTCAAAACTCGAGCAAATACACTAGGCTAGGTCTTAGCAGAAAATACGGAATTAGCAGGGTAGGGGGGGGGAGTAATGTGTTGATTATTTTACAAGGAGAATTTTATCTTCATCCCACCGAGTTTACTCCCCCAGGGGGGTACCTTCTTCAGGTATTCAGGGGGAGTCACGCCCCCCGGGCCCGAGTGATCTTTTTTTTCTCTTTTTTTCTCTTTTTTTTTTTTTTCCCTAAGTTTTTGGCATTTTTCTTGCGTTTTCGTCCTTGTTTATGTTTTTGGTTTTTGCTGCCAATAAGGTTTTGGTACCTGTTCTTGTTCATTGTTCTTGAAAAAAAAAAGTAAAAAAAAATAAAAAATTTGAAAAACTTAAAAAAAAAAAATGCAACAACTTACCTTGTTTTACTCACCTTTTTGTGTTCTACTTACCTTATTTGTTTTCACTCACCTTTATCTTTTGGTCTTGTTCTTGTTGAATTTACTAAAATTACTTAACTTCTAAAACATTAACCAAGCTGTAAACGGTGTTGATGTGGCGCTGGTTATTGGGTTGGCGATTTGGTGAGGGTCTCACGGTAGTCTAGCCTTGGGAGCACACTGGGAGACTGGTGCCCTTGGTGAAGGTGAGACAACGGTGACTACTCGAACGAGAAACACCGGACTAACACGACTACCACATGTGATTCCCGATCTGGGTCGACGGTCTGGTAGCTGGTGAGTGGTTATGGGTGTCTCAGGGAGCGATTCTGAAAACCCTTTGCTTTTCCGTCTGTTCAAGAAACGGGCTGACTTGTGGGACTAAGGAAACCCTCGACCCTTTTTTCTTATCTCAATATGGCGACAAACAAAGGAAATACGAATAATGCGCTTGGCTCGGGCCTATCCCTCAATGCTAACTCCAATAATACTGCATGGGCAGATAGAATGGAAGAATTCTCTTCCACCTTACCTGAAAAAGTAATTTCCGCATACGACGAGGCAAGATTTTTTGTAATCAAGCGTAATGAAGATGACTTTTTTAAAACGTCACCATTTCTTATTCATAAAGCTATTCAATCAGTTGTGGGTGAACCAAAGTCAATTAAGAAAATCAAATCAGGAGAACTTTTAATCGAAGTAGAAAACATCAAGCAAGCAAGTAACCTCAAAAAATGCACACTTTTTGCTGATATTCCCATTACTGTTACTACTCACCGAACATTAAATACCAGTCGTGGAGTTATTTCGGAGCCTGACCTTCAATACATACCAGAAGCAGAAATACTTGAGAATTTAAAAGATCAGAAAGTTACAGCAGTAAGGCGCATTTCAATTTTCCGTGAAAATAAACAAATCCCAACTAAGCACATAATACTTACTTTTGATTCTCCGAAACTCCCACGCTCTATAAAAGCTGGATACCTGGAATGCCCTTTAAGACCATACATCCCAAATCCTCTGCGCTGCTTCAAATGCCAACGTTTTGGTCACTCAAAAAATTCTTGCCGTGGTAATCTCACGTGTGCCCGGTGTGGGGTAGTGGGCCATGATAATGAAAACTGTGAAGCTCCCGTATGTTGTGTAAACTGTAAAAAAGACCACCCATCTTATGCTAAAATATGTGAAAAATGGAAATTCGAAAAAGAGATTCAAACTGTGCGTACCAAAGAAAATATATCATATTTTGGAACCAGGAAAATTGTTGAAGCCAGAACACCCACAATTGGAAAATCCTTTGCTGCTGCTGTTGCTTCTATTAAAATACCCAAAAACTATAAAACAATCTCCACACAAACAGAAAGTAATACTAAGATCATCCCCCCCTGTAGAAACCAAAAATAATTTGCAAAAAGATCAAGAAAAGCCTACTCAAACACCTAATTTATCACAACAAACACCTAATTCTTCTAAGCCAACATATCCTAGAAAAAGCTCACAAATTCTGAAAAAACCCATGTCTCATAAAAATCGCAGCTCTGAACCTCTAAAGCATGGAAATTCTCAACACAACTTGGTTAAAAGGAAAAAAATACCTAAGCTAACAGAGTCTATAAAATCAAAAGAAAATAATATAGCTAAACAAGCGGACTCAATAAGCCTTCATCCTTCTGATGGAGAAGGTATGTCTACTGCATCAGAAGATGACGACGTAGATGTGTTAATCTAAAAACCAAATCATAATGACTAATTTCATTTGCTGGAATTGCAGAGGTTTTAACAATAAACGGGATGAAATAAAAGACATTGTCTTTGATCATCGACCAATTTGCTTTGCTTTCCAAGAAACGTATCTAAAGCAAAATCATAATATTAAAATTCGTGGCTACAACTGTCTAAGGAAAGATTACATTCAGTCTGACAGAGCTACAGGTGGTGTGGCTCTATTAATCTCCAATAATGTTCCTCACACAAATATACCTTTAAACACAAATATTCAAGCCATAGCTGCCCAAATCCACATCAATATGCTAATAACCATCTGTACTGTCTATTTAACACCTAATATCTCTGTACGAAAACAAGATCTGAATAATTTAATTTTGCAACTCCCTACCCCATTCTTAATTTTCGGTGATTTCAATGGACATAACCCGCTTTGGGGGAGCCCCGATGTTAATTCCCGTGGACAAGTCATTGAAGACTTCATCAATGATAATTCCTTATGTCTCTTAAACAATGGGGACAATACTTATTTCCACGAATCATCTAGGACTTTTCACGCAATAGACCTCGCAATCTGTTCTCCAATTCTTTACCCATATTTTAATTTTTTTGTTTCTGACAATCTGCATAACAGTGATCATTTTCCTTTATTTCTATCTCTCTATAATTTCAATCAAGTTAATCATAGTAATCCTCATTACATTTATGACAAAGCCAATTGGACTTCTTTCTCTTATAATGCCTCCATTACTTCTACCATGATTGAGGGTGATATTAACAGTGCAGTTTCAAATGTCAGCCATTGTATCATTAATGCAGCTAACATTTCGATTCCAAAATCATCTGGATATTCTTTTAAACACTCTCGACCTTGGTGGAATGAAGACTGTAAAATTGCAAAAAGGCGCCAACAAAAAGCGTGGGGGATTTTTCGGAGATATCCCACTACAGCAAATTATATTGCATATAAACAAGCTAGAGCAAGTGCACGAAGGATTCGAAGAAAATCCCAAAAGGAATCATGGATTAACTATGTATCCAGCATTACCTCGAATACCAGTAGCAAACAATTGTGGCATCGTGTCAAGAAGGCCATGGGTATATATTCTAATAACAGTATCTCTTTTCTTAAAGATAATGGTCAGACAATCACTTCCACCCAAAACATTGCAAACACTATTGGTAAAACTTTATCCCACATTTCTAGCTCAAACTCATACTCGGAGCCCTTTCTATCATACAAACTACGTTCTGAATGCACTACAATTAACTTCAGATCTCGCTCATTATATGAATACAATAGCCCATTTACAGAAAATGAACTGAACAATAGCCTGAAAAACACTCATAACTCCGCTCCCGGTCCTGATGGTATCAGTTACCTTATGATCAAACATCTTTCCAAAGCTTCCCTCAAAAATCTACTTCATCTCTTCAATAGAATCTGGACTGAAAATATCTTCCCCATTGCTTGGCACGATGCTATTGTTATACCCTTCCCAAAACCTGGTAAAGATACTACTGACCCAAAAAATTATAGACCTATTGCCCTCACTAGCTGCCTTTGTAAATTGCTTGAGAAAATGATAAATACTAGACTTGTTTTCTATCTTGAAAAAAATAATGTAATTTCTCCATGGCAAAGTGGTTTTAGACAAGGCCGTTCTACTATTGACAATATTCTCTTGCTTGAGACTAATATACGGAATGCTATTGTTAGACGTAACCATTTGGTGTCAGTTTTCTTCGACATTGAAAAAGCGTATGACAAAACCTGGCGTTATGGCATTTTAAGGGACATTTTTAATTTGGGTTTAAGGGGCAATCTTCCTATATTCATTGAGAATTTTTTAAAGGTGAGACGCTTTCAAGTTCGAATTAGGTCAGTATACTCAGACTTTTACTTCCAGGAAGAGGGGGTTCCTCAAGGTAGTGTCTTAAGTGTAACACTGTTCTCTATAAAAATTAATAATATACTAAAACAACTACCTCAAAATGTTCATGGGAACCTGTATGTTGACGACCTGCAGATTTCTTGCCAGGGAAATGATATGCGTTTTATTGAGCGCCAGCTTCAACTAGCCATCAATAATATTACCAAATGGACAGATAAAAATGGTTTCACTTTCTCAACTGACAAAACACATTGTGTGCATTTTTGCCGCAGACGAGGTCTTCATCCCGATCCAGAGATTTTTATTAACAATAGAATTATATCTGTAGTTGACACTGCCCGCTTTTTAGGCGTTATCTTTGACAAAAAACTGAATTTTATGCCACATATTTTAAATTTAAGGACAAAATGTGATAAAACATTAAATCTTTTAAAGGTACTTTCAAATACCTGTTGGGGAGCAGATCGCAGTTCTTTACTGAAAATCTACCGTGCTGTTATCCGTTCTAAATTAGATTATGCCTGTCAAGTTTATGGCTCAGCTCCCATTTCCTATCTTAAGAAATTAGACACAGTACATCATAGTGCGCTTAGATTTTGTTCAGGGGCTTTCCGCACTTCTCCAATCCTTAGTCTTTATGCTGACTGTGTGGAGCCTTCTCTTGCCAATATTAGACAACAACTATCGTTGGATCTCTACTATCGCATTCGTTCACATCCTAATCATCCACTTCATCCCCATTTAAATAACAACAATGAAAATCTTTTTCTGATTCGTCCATCTTGCATTCCACATTTTGGTCTTCGGATTAAAAACTTTCTTGCTGGCACCCCTCATCTTCACACAAAAGTTCGTCCTCGTTCCTTTTTAAATGTGACTCCTTGGAACTTCCAGGTTATTTCTCACCTTCATCCTTTTAGTGGTTTTAGAAAATCTGACACAGATGCTTCAATTTTTGGGGCACTTTATGCTGCTCATCGAAGCGTTTATCAGGATTATATTGAGATTTTTACTGATGGCTCTAAGACTTGCAATCAGGTTGGTTGTGGTGTTGTTTCAGGTGAAACCATTTTTAGTTATCGACTTCCTTGCTCATTCTCCATTTTCTCTGCAGAGTTTTTTGCAGTTGAAGTTGCACTTAATTTTATTTCGTCTCATCCCAACAGGAAATTCATCATTTACACTGACTCTAAGAGTGTCCTAGATTCTCTTTCTTCTAGTGCTTGTGCGCTTTCTTTTATGTCAGTTTTAAAAACTTATAATGATCTTTTAAGAAAAGGCTTTGACATATTATTCTGTTGGGTTCCTGGTCACGTTGGCATCAAGGGCAATGAATTAGCAGATAAAGCAGCAAGACAGGCATTGATAGATATTAACTGTCCAGTTCCATATGAGGATGTTAAGCACTCCTTTAAAGTTTTCTTAAAAAATATGTGGCAAAGAGAGTGGAATTGTCAGACAAATAATAAATTACAGGGAATCAAACCACACATTTCAGTCTGGCCGACACATACTCTTAGGAGTTATGATGTGATAATCACTCGTCTCAGGATTGGGCATTCGAGACTTACACACAAACATTTACTTCTTGGAGAACAGGAACCTACCTGCCCCAAATGCCACTTCAGCTTACTAACCATTAGCCATATCCTCACCGATTTCATCGCTGATTTTATCATTTACACTACCATTTTCTACATCTCATTTTATTATATACATTGGTTATAATCTTTACATATTGTTTTATCTTATACACTGTTTACTCTATTTTTTATTATATTTATCTATTATTATATACATCTTTTCTATTCTTTTTCTTTTTTAGACTATGGATGGGATCCCCCATCCAGAGTATAAAGTTTGGCGCAGCATATCCAATTCTGGATCTTGTGCCACAAAAAACCAACCAACCAACCAACCAACCGAGTTTACTACGCTTAATATATTTTATAAACTTTTCAGGTTTTCAGCTCTTATAAATCTTATAAATATGTCTTATAAATTTCTCATATTTTCACGTGACAGATTTTCTTACAATCTGGGGCGGGGGAGGGGGAGCAAGAAGAATTCAGAAGTATGAATGCAGAATTGTTATACAAGAGGTAGCTGCAATTAATCCAAATCACTTAAAATTATATGTTTTTCAAAAATGAAAATTAGAAAAAAAAAAAAAAAGGAAATTGTTTAACTATTTGAAAATTTTAGTTATT
>CAWVNO010002274.1:0-12000 GCA_963930645.1 Salticus scenicus | reverse complement strand
ACCCACTGCTAATGAAAATATAAATACTAAATGTTTGACACAAAGTAATTTTTCTGACTCTCCAACGAACAACATTGAGAATATAAATGGAGAGTGTATGAGTAATAATAATGTTTCACTCGTGAGCGGTGATAACGACTTGATGAAATTTTTGGATAATTTTAATGTAGAGTGTATTAGTCAATATAACCTTAACGATTTAGCAATAATTTAGATTTTTATAAACCTGTTTTTATACTGATAATAATGTAAAATAAAATATTTTAATCAAAAATTGTGTTTTTATTATGAAATTACTTTCTACACACCATTTCATATTATAATAGATACGTTAAGTCACGAAAAAAGCTAAACATGTGTAAATATATTTTTTGCTTTCTTATTAACTAAATCGTTTTATACAATAAGACTTGGTGATTTTAATTCGGTTTAAAGAAATTCTCCCCCATAAATTGGAGTGGGACGAAGTGACTTATAAAAACCGTAAAATAAAGAACTCTAATATTGCTGATTTATTTAATATTTTCTATGAATAAGAAAGTGCCACAAGGCGAATTGTTACAAGCTCTTAATGATATGCCTAAAACCTTTATTAAAAACAAATTTTTGTTATCTTCGGTACCCAAGTAACGAAAACGACCAAATGTAGTTCCCTATTGATTAAATTATTAATAAAAAATATTTTTCAATATAAAACACATGTCTCTTTATTTATGTTTAAATAAATGCTATAAAAATTGGACTTATCTCAACACAGTTGTTAATTTGCATCCTTCTCTTCTACTCGCACGGTGTGAAATGAGCGATAACGCTATTTCTTATCAAGATCACGTGGTAAGCTTTCTTATCTACTATGTCACGTGACATTGTCTAGTATGACGTAGTAAGCTACGTGACTGATAACACAAACCCTACACTAATGTAGTATATGTGACGTAGCTTACAAATACACACACACACACACACACACACACACACACACAAACATACACATACATCATCGTAAAAATAGCAAAAATGAATTCAGGGAGCCTCAAAACGTACAGATACACACAGTACTTTCCTTACATATATATGTTCAGAAAGCAAAAATAAAGTCTGCATAGCTACCAATCAAACACACAAAAGCACCATGTGTATTTAAAGTATATAAATATGTACTTTAGTTAAATGAAGCAATAAATGTATTAGCTATTTTTGTCATTTTCTATTTCTCACAAAATAGAACTTGACCATTTCACTTTTTTAAAGGATTACATAAATTTGAAAATTTAAAATATCAACTGATTTTTCATTTATTTATTTTTCTTTAATATTACAATATTTCTAGAATATTTTACCAAATAAATCCATCGTAGTAAAAGTGTGGGAGAGATAAGCCTTTGGAAATTCCCCTCATTACATTCGTTTTGTTCCTATTTAAAACTTGAAATGCTTTTTTCTGAAAACACTTTTTTTTAAGTCGGTGGACATGATTTCTGAAAAGCTAATGCACAGAGTTTGAGATAAATTACATAAGTTTGAAAATTAAAAAAAAAAAAAAAAATGATTTCTGATTTATTTATTTATTTATTTATTTTTGTGTAATATTACAATATATCTGGAATATTTTCTCAAATAAATCAATCGGTGTAAAATTCTAGGAGAGATGAGCCTTCAGAAATTCTCCTCATTAGGTTCGTTTTGTTCCTATTTAAAACTTGAATTTTTTTTTTTTTTATTGTTTTTTTTTTTTATTGTTTTTTTTAAGCACTTTTTTTTTTTAAGTCAGTGGACAGGATTTCTCAAATCTAATGCACCGATTTTAATGAAATTTTGCACTTTTCTTAAAAATATAATTGACTTGTAATTGAACAAAGTTTTTATTTATTTATTTATTTATTATTACAACTAATTTTAAAGGCTATAAGTTTAGTTGATTGTACCGAAAATTATACTGTTTTTGCATTCAGTTTTGCCAGAAATTCCAATTTTTCTTTAATATATATATCCTTCGTTCACTCATGAGCTATTTTTATCTACTAACTGAAAAAAATTGGCTTTTTTAATTTCAGATAGCTATTATGAATTATCCTTACTACCACAAGGATACTTTTTACTTTCCGAACACTATAGTGAGGAAAGTATTGTAATCATGTCAAAAATCCGAATTTGAGATTTTGATGTTTCTATACGTTTCGAGGTTCCATGAGTCCATCTTCACTATTTTTACGATGATGTATGCATGTGTATGTATGTGTGTATGTGTGAACACGCTAGCGTCTAAACGCTTTGTTCGAATAAGCTGAAAGTTAGTACGTATATTGTAAGTCACCATAGTACGAACCCTATAGACTTTGGTGAATCTAGCACTTATAGTTTTTTTACAGGGACACAAAGAAAAATTCTTTATCATTATGGCCTACGGGACTAAAATCTTGAAAGTGCGATAGCATCTAAACGCTTTATTCAAATGAGCAAAACATTTATACACATATTATAGGTCACAGATACTCAATCTGTATAGATTTTGGAGAATCTAGCACTTATAGTTTTTTATAATGACACAAAGAAAAATACTTTATCATTATGGCCTATGGGGCCAAATTTTTAAAAGTGTGATAGCGTCTAGACGCCTTATTAATCTGAGCAAAATATTTGTACACATTTTATAGGTCACAGTTTCACCAACTTTATAGATTTTGGTGAATCTAGCAATTACAGTTTTTTTTACAGGGACACAAAGAAAAATTATTTATCAGTATGGCCTATGGGACCAAATTTTTAAAAGTGCGATAGCATCTAAACGCCTTATTCAATTGAGCTGAAAATTTATATGAATATTATAAAACACTGTTGCACTAACTATAAGCATTTTGGTGAATCTAGCACTTATAGGATTTTACAGAGACACAACGAAAAATTCTTTATCATTATAATCTATGGGCTCAAAGTTCAGTAGCGTTAAATAAAACATCGTGTAATATATGGAGAAAAATACTCAAATACTTTATTATGGTTTTCTCTCTTTTGTTTGTTTAACAACTCCTCTTTCTTTACTTTATCTACAGAACTGTTAATTCCTCAATGTTCGGAAAGTCGAGTGGAGTCACTCCAGATTTTTTCTAAGGAATGTTCGTTAAAGCAGATACCACTGAACTTCGCAATTTCTTTAATGAAAAATTTATAAATATTGTTCGAATTTTCCTTTTTTTTTTTTTTTGTGCTCAAAATTTTCAATAAGATAATTCATTTATTATATAAAAATAAATAGAGAAACTATGCTTTTTTATTTTATCCTTCGAAATACGTGTAAACAATGTAATGGGATGACAAAATAACCTGTAGTTAGCACCGCATTTTAGTCAAGAAACGATCATAATTTTATCACATTACCAACGTGCTGCTAAAAAGATACTGTTTAAAATTAAAAATATTTTCAAATTTGCCACAAAATATTTTCATATTTAAATCACTTTATTTGTCAATTGTTTATAAATGTGTACACCTTAATCTTTCAAATATTTACTTTATTAATAACTAAATCAGTAACAGTTTTTTTTTTCTATTCTCATAAAATATGTGGATCAAATAAAATTCGGAAAATTAACGTAAATATTCTAAACAGTATAAATGCAACCTAGCTGTCATCAACAAAATAATAAAATATGTTAGCGTAATCCTTTTAAAAAAGACTTCTTTAGTATTACGTTCAAATGAATCGATTGTAGTTTTAATTTGACTGGCAGTTAATTAATTATTCATATCTTTCAAACATTCAATGATATTCTATTTTCGTGTCCAAGTTCTTTTTAACTAATTTTACGTCAGTTTAATTTGCAAAAAGAAAAACTGTGTTAGGAAACACTCTTCGTGAAATAAATTAATAATTGTCTTTTAATGATTTTCTTATTAATTTTTGGCAAGGAATAAAGTATTAATATTTAGCGTACCAGTATTATTTGCTTTATGCAAATTATTTGTTGAAATAAAATCAAAGTTCTAATTAAGTCTTTAGAACTAACACAATCGAATGATTTTATTTATATAAAACACATATATATATGTATATATATATATATATATATATATCCTTTTATTCATTTCTAAAACTTATCAATTTATTTAATATTCAAATTGCTAATTATATCTAATTATCACTGGTCTGCAAAGTTTGAGTCATGAAAAAGTCTTTGCGAATTAAATAATGATTATCATTTTATTTGGTGCGCTGATTTAAAACATGGCATGCATGCATTTTTTTTTTTTTTTAATCACGTAAGGATTTTTAGCAAAGGGGCTTAAATATTTGGGCAAAAAACATTTTGTACGTATTCTGGAGGAAATAAAAAAAGGGTCTTTTCAAAATATTTTTAAGTGTTTTATCATTATTGTGTTAATGTATGATCACAAAGATGGTCTTCATTTTTTACCTTCTTCGGTGTAAATGATAAATACCATCATTGAGGTAATTATCCAGATGATCGTAAGTCATATATAGGTAATTGTTTTACAGTAGTTCTGTTACATTTGAAAAGTCGCAAATTATGTACTGTAGATATCTCTTCAACGGACACCGGATATATGACTTTATCTGATGCCACTAAAGAAAGTATTGACTTATCTAAACTACTTAGTGAATTGTGTGATGAAACTAACTATAAGGTACGTACACTGACTGATAACAAAAGACGTATTGGATTAGTTAAAAATTGATTATTTCAGAAGCAGACTAAAGAGTTTAAACAACATGAAATGCCTTAAATTATGGAATAACTGATATAAATGTTGTATCTAATGAAGACATAGGGACTGATATAGGTACCAAAGCGCTAACATCTACCAAACGTTAAAAGTGCCTTAAAATAATAGATGTTGATGATGCAAAACCAATCTTCGGGTAAATACGTCGACATTGTAAGGGTGTTAGCTTATACCAAATATTTTATTACTTTAAAGTATCAATATCTTACTATTTACTCTCCTTTGTTAAAGTGGAGTATCTATGCTCAGAGATTGTTGTTACTATGTAATAACTAAGTCTGCTTCTATTTCGCCAAATATCTAGAACCAATTTCCGTAAACTCGATATATATATATACAGGTCATTTCCATGTCTAAACCAAGTTTATTAACAACTCTATACATTATCTTGTTTAAAATGTCAACCACTTGAAAGTTACAAACTAGGATTAAAAGCGTCTTTATGAACAGATTAATGTCTCCTCAACTTGGTATTTGAACAGCCCTTATCAAGAGGTTTTTTTTTTTTTTTTTTTTCCAGCTTTACGGTCAATTTTTGCACATTGCGCTCATTAGACCTGGAACTATAGTTTAATTAAAATTAAAGTGGATTCCGAAACACTACGAACATTCAAGACTGAATCCTACCACGAGGCAACTGAAGGACAAAGTTCTAACAACTTGGCTATTAGACAGGCATCCACATTAAGGCCTCAACTAAGTTTATTAATACTGATCCGCCATCTTGTTTCAAATTGGCAACGGCATTAAAAAAATAATAATAATTAATTAATCTTCCAACAAAGTTGGAAAGATTTTTTTTTTTTTTATGTTGTCTTTTCTTTGTCATTTTACTTAAAAAATGCACTAATAACATAGTGTTAATATGGATTTAGATACTTGATTTAAAATTTTATTATAAAAGTCAAGAACAATCTAAAAGTACACTGTGTGAATAAATATTAACACTTTCAAAGATACTTTTTTTTTTTTTTTTTTTTTGTAAATTTTTCATTGTTATTTTATACATTTAAATATCTTTTTCAATAACCACAATTATTTTAACATTTTAGGTAATAGTTTTTATCTTAATTTTAATAAAACTATATAAATACCACAGAAAAAAAAAGGTATAACATTCTTTAATAATCAGTTTTATATAATGAAGCTTTAATGAAATGTTTGAACCTTAAGAAAATAAAACTAATGCCATTTATTAAAATTAATTTAAGCTTTAGATTAGTAACAATTGTTAATTAAGATGTATATCTAATTAAATTTTAAGAGGACGTCGCTTATTTCAAATCTCACGAATATTATTTTAATGCTAATAATACGGATTTAAGATTTCAAAATTAGATTTTCTTGTCAGCATTTGAAAACTTGAAATGCTTCATTTAATAATTATCATTTAATAAGGTCTACCTTCTTCAACTTACAATGACATTCCGATAATATTTATTTAAAAGTTAATTGCAAAGTTGAAAGCTATTATATGAACGAAACTTAAGCGAAAAATGAGACATCAAATGCGTAAGATGAAAACCTTGAGTCGTTTAATTAAATTGCATGTAATCAAAAGCAATAACTCTTCTTCTTATTTGAAATAAAAATGTTTCTTCTATCTAAAATGTAATTAAATCGAAAATTTAGAAGTTAATCAAATGTATTTAATAACATTTAATTAATCAAAATCAGCAATGCATTATATATATATTTTTTTCTAGATTGTTTTTACGTTTTAATGAAAATTTGTTTTAGCTGTTTTGCAAAGATTATGTTTATTTGATCTCAGTCAATTTTAAGTCCATTTGTTATTTTTTCCAATTGAAGAATATTTAAGGTAATAAAAGTATAGTAAAATATTTATATATTTATGCTAAATATTTATGCATGTATAAAGTATTAAGTATGATTTTTTTTTTCATTTTTGTGTTTATTACTATAATTTACTACATAACACATTAACAGTTTTATTGTTTTTTTAATATTGCATCAGATTCTATATCAAAAAAGCTGGATCAAACTAATAGCTTAAAAATTTGCCTTAAAAAATCAAATCCCAACAATTAATTTCGAAGAATTATTAAACAAACAAAATTTTGCTTTAAAACAAAATATAATACATTTTGAATATTGTTTATTGATTACTGATTTTCTATAAATTTATTTTTTGAGATCGTCTGAACACGATTCGGCCATTTTAAGAAAATGTCTCTGTGTCTGTTAGCCAAATTTTGTGGACGTGTTGTTTTCAGAACCAATGGATGGAATTTAACTAAACTTGATATTTTGTTGGACCTTGTTTAAAACTGTTCCTGAATAGCTTTTAGGGTACGAACATAAAATATTTTACCAATGACGTCATCAAATGTGACATACAATCAGATTGTCCAATCAGATTTTCTTCTAGAATAAAAGAACTCGTCATTTTTTAGCTACAAATTTTATGTTTTAGGAGATATGTTTTTAAGAAACCTTCAGTTCCAATCCGTGAACTTAATCATAAATTATCGGTTTATTCATTTTATTTGAAAGCAAGTTAGATGAATTTACACTTAATGAAAATGAGGGCGCAAAGAAAAAAAATTGTACCCATTTATAGTCTGAATAAAACATATCTTAATATTCGGAATAGAACTATAAATTATTTAAAGACGCAAGTTTTGAGGAGCTTCAAGATTTAAGTTTTTATTTACGTTATTTGTATTGCTATTTAGTGTCGTTCCTAATTAAAATATGTTTATGATTTCAATTTGTTGTATTTATTTTACCCTCACGAAAACCAATGGTCTTTGACTCGTTAAAAATGAGAGTGCACTTCATACAATATATCTAGAAAAATGACAAGAAAAGACCTCTGTAACATAAAATTCGACGCACTTAGAAGAAATTATCTGAATGAGACTAAATTGCACATGCACACACTCTATGACAGAAAAAGCAAATGATTAACTTTTTTTGGCCAAAGACCAGCTGTCTGTAACTCTTATGCATTACAACAGAGCAAATGTGTAAAACAAAGGACATTCCAATGCTACGGCGTAACTTACGGATGTGATCCCATTAAATGTGAATTACACCAGTGTCTCTCAGACAGATTCGTGAATAATACAAACAGATATCAAAATTAGAAATAGAGAGGGAATTAAATTAAATGAAGTGAAATAACGAGTTGCAGGATCGATGGACATTTGGATTGAAACGACGCTATCATTCGACAATGTGGGCATAAATAGGAGCATTAAAAGTCAGATAGCTCCTTTTCTCCCTTACCATGTTATCCAATAGAATTTTCGTTACTTCGTTTTATAAAAATATCACATTCAAAAATGAACTTTTTCGAATTCTGTTTTTTGAATATTACTTTTTGAACAAGTCGTCTTTTAGCTTAGTGAGCATTTTTTCGAAAAAATAAATTTAAATATTTTACTTAGAGATCCAAACTCAGAGTCCATAATTTACTTATTGAAATAAAATATTTAAATTAATTTTTTCGAAAAATTGCTCACTAAGCTAAAAGGCGACCTGTTCAAAGAGTAATATTCAAAAAACAGAATTTGAAAAATTTCATTTTTGAATGAGATATTTTTATAAAACAAAACAACAAAAATCCCATTGGATAACATGGGAAGGGGGAAAGGGAGCTTTCTGACTAATGTACAGCCTTCGCCGATAGCAATATTAGGACGCAAGGACGGAGGGATCGTCGGGTCAGCACTAGCAGCACGACCTCATCAATGATTCTATGTAAACAAGACATCAGTGAGTACAATGACCCTTAGTAGGTCACCGAACAGGGATTGGGGTGTGAAAGACATTACACTGATTGATTTGTCATTACACACCTCCAACACAATTGCAGTGGTACCGGGCACATTCGACCTGCATCATGACAGGCTGGTTGAGGATTGTCTTCGGCGATTAATCCTGCTTTGATATGTATTCCATTGGCCAGAAAGGACATTTCTGGAGATTTCCAAGAAAGCAGCTACTCATCTGAATATCGCCTACTACACATTCGAACAACCGAGAATAATTGTATGAAGTGTCATACCCTTTGATTACTGAAGCTCCTTTATTGTCATCCTTAATATCTTTACAGCCCAATAATATGTCCACAAGATTGCACGCCCCTTTCTGTTACCGTTCCTTTTACATACTCTTAGGCATACATTCCAATCCTAAGTTTAAAATTGCCTACCGCATACGGTACGCGAGGAATCTTGGAGGATTTATATAAGAAAAGTTAGCATGCAGAGCAAATGAAGTTAACTGTTGTCTACTCAAAATGGCTGTCGCAGTAGCAGCCAAAGCTACCTCAAAAGCCATATTGAATCTACCAAAATATTGGCTAGTACTGCTTTGTTTTATTTAATTGATATTTGTTTTACAGTGTTGAGACCTATATTTATAATCACTTTCTTCTTGAAAGATCTATAATTTCACAATAAAAATTAAGAATTTTTTTTTATCTGTGTTACTTATTGGCTTCATGTTTTTACGGACATATCGTCTCCTTTTATATCATTATTCCAAGCACGGAATTCTACAGATTGTCTTTGTACTTTTACAACATTTCCCTGGTCAGCATGATCATCATTTTGTTCCCCCAACCATCAGAGTCGGCTTTGATGAGCAAGCGTATTCGATCGTCCCTAGATCACGCTGATCAAACTTGCTAACTGGATCATGTATGGCAAGCAATCCCGCCAGCCGCCAACTATGCGTGTCAATGTCTAACCAGATAAAAACAGGCATTCAAGTCAGATGTGGACCAAGAAATTACTGATTTTTTCTTTTGAAACTGTATTTTTTGAACGAAACATTCTATTTCTTATCGTTTCGTTTTCACTGCATGTATAATCACATCTACCGATTTTGATCTCCTTCCAATAACTCGTTTATGAATTTTTATTTTATAGAATATATGCAAAGATTGTTCAAAATTGAGCAAAGAGAGAGTAATAGACATCTTCAAGATGGTTTTAGCGTTCAAAAGATACTACTAATATTACTTAGAAAATACTATTTCTAATGAAATTTTTTTTAAATATTTAGTTTTTGATTTAAGCTTTGTATAACCGCTCTCAAATTCTCATCGCAATATTTTTTCCTCCATTTTCTTTTCTTTTACAAACATAGTAGGAAAAATTCAGTGTAATATAATAAAAATCTAAGATTTAGACTATAAATACTAGATTATTAAACGTTGAAAGAACTTATCTTTTCTTACAATAATTTTTTGTAAAATATGTTGCATGCACTGTACGCAGAAATATTGAATCATGGATATGTTTAGAACTGAAAGTGTATTTTGTGTGTGCGTAAGTAAGAAGGTAAGTACATATAAGTATGTAAATAAGTGTGTGTGCATGCATGAAATTTCATATTGTATGTCTAAAAGCAAAGTTGCTTTATGAATGAAATCTATATAAATAAAGCAAAGACTTTGTCGGCGGAACACATCCGGGTGGACCACTCCCATTTTTGTTTGGTCTAGATTTAACTAATAGGTGATGAATGTCCGCCATTTTTTTATTTTTTTAAGTAAAAACTTATTAATTTTTTTTAAGATACTGCGTAGACGTTATAATTGTTTTTAAAGAGCTCTAAAAACTGTTCATTTTTTGTGAGGACACTATATACATCAAGTTATTAGATTTAAAGATATTAAGTTGCAAAGTTTTCTTTTAATTAATTAAAATATGAAAATAAATATTAGCTATAATTTAATTGTTGCAAAATAAATAAATAAATAAATAAATAAATAAGAGTTCATTTTTTTTACATAAAAATAAATACATTTAATTAAACGTGAACATGAAAATATTGTAAAAAAATAAATTATGCATCTCACAAAAATTGATGTCATTATCACATTAAAAATTTTGTACACATTGATAAAGTGCTAATGTAGTTCTATAGTTATAAGATTCAACAGAAAATTTAAAAACATGGTATATAAAAAGTTTTTTTTTTTTTTTTTTTATCTTATAGTTATTTATATTTTTGTTGTCATTTCGGCGATGAGTTGATATGGGTATCGCAAATGCGTAAGTAAACAATTTAGCGAGAAACGTCCGAGCTACTTCAGTGCCAAATTTCAAATTCCACCAAGAGGTCCAAACTGTTTCATTGTTTTTGCACAATTTTTCTCATTTTTATTTTAAATATTTTTGTAATGCGAGTGGGAAAAAAAGGAAAAGAATTTTTTTTTTTAATTGGTGTAACTATACAAAATATCTCCATGTAAAATATAATGCGTTTTCCGTTCTGTTTATTATAAAAAAGAAAATGTCTAATGCATTTTTTACTCTATTATTGGCATCTCTAAAATTAAATTAAATTAAATTATCCAGTACCAAGACGTCGCGGTGAGGAAGTCTCTGCCGAAGGATGCGAAGGCCCGAAGCGAAGTTTTAAGCAATTTCCATGCATTTTCTTTTTAGTTTTAATTTGTAGAACGGTATAAAAAATATTGATTCTTTTTTAATTCATTTAAATATAGTGGCTAGCGAAGCGGGAAAAGCCTGCTAGTTGCTTTATGAATGAAATTAAAGAATAATAACCGTAATTATCATGATGACTAACCAGTTCAAACGATGCGCAACTTCTGTGCCGATTGACCAACAGCCACTAGCAATACCTCTTTGAGTACAATGTGGATTTTATATAGTACCCAAGCCTAAAAACGCAGTCTTATTAAAGAACCGAAACTAAAAAATAATTGTTGAATTATTACTACAATATGCTTGTTTTTTTTTTTTTTTTTTTTTTTTTTTTTACTCCTTTCTTTACAGTTCTGATGAATTAAAATTTAATTCTTTAGTCTTTAAATTTTAAAGATAACAAAGTATCATAAAAAAAAAAAAAAAAAAAAAAAAGAAAAAGCTTCACGCTAAATAATGAAAGATCTCTTATTTGTCTAATTAGACTTAAGAAAAACTAAACGAGGCTATTCTCACTGGATGTAAACAGGCTTTTTGAAATAAAACTTTACGCGCATATTCCCCAAAGGGAACTAAAAGAAAAATCGAAAAACGTATCATGATTGAATTTTTCTTTACATTGCTTTCTTTAGCTGTAAAATGTAATGCAAAGCAAAGTGTCAGTCAATAGTTCTAATAAGGCAAGTCGGAAAAAAGAGAAACAGGCAATTCACTGGTGCATCGATTTTATGCAAATGAACGTTTACGATATTCACTAAACGTGCATTTTAAAAGTTAAAATTTTAACATATATAAGAAAATAGTGACACCTCGGAAAAATTTTTCC
>CAWVNO010002273.1:0-41000 GCA_963930645.1 Salticus scenicus | reverse complement strand
ACACGCCCATCGTACGTAATCCGTTACCGTGACAACGGACGACGCTGAATACGTACGCCATCTATGGGCCGCAAAAGTAAGTATCGCCATATTGGAATTCAACTGGCCTGAACGATGTGTTCAAAGAATGTAAACAAAGATTACAATTTTATCCTATATGAATTAAATGAAGTATAATATCAAATGTATTTAAAAATAGAAAAAGATAAGTTATTTGCTTGAATAAAGTATAAAGGTAAGTTATATCTTTAAGTAAAGTTATTTTAATAAAACCTATCTTTAAATATTATACTAAACCAATACATTGTATTGTTTATATTTTCAAATTAATCTTAACTTATACATAGCACTAAACGCTATTCATTTAAAACAAAAAAATAAGCTCTCCTCATAATTAATAGGCAATATAAACGTTTTTAAACTTTGAAAAATGATATGAAAAAGATTTTTAGGACAACAATTATCCGCAATCGATTTGTAAGTATCGAAAACCTCTATATACTAGTTTTGAACGATCTAACTCTATTTATATTTTTTTGCCCCCTCTCTCCCCTCCCCCCTTTCCGGCCCTCCTCATAACTTTACACTTTCGAAAATATCCCCATTCGACTTGCAGGGCTCTAAAACCTATCTGTACCAATTTTGAACGCCCTAACTGTATTTTTATTTGTTTTTGCCCATAGCCCCCGTTACAGCCCCACCCCCTTCCTGCCCCTCCTAATAATTATACAAATTCGAAAATATCCGCAATCGATTTGTAGGTATCGAAAACCTCTATATACCAATTTTGAACGATCTAACTCTATTTTTATTTTTTGACCCCTCTCCCCCCTTCCTGCCCCTCCTAATAACTTTACACAATCGAAAATATCCTCATTCGACATGCAGGCCTCTAAAACGTATCTGTACCAATTTTCAGCACCCCAACTGTATTTCTATTTGTTTTTGCCCCATAGCCCGCCCCCCTGCGGCCCCACCTGGGGGCTGAGTTTCTGAAATTCCAGAAATTGGTTTTTAGATATTTGCATTAGCTATATTTTAGAGCAAAAATTTCACGTATATCTATTTTTTTGTTTGAGATATATAGGATTATGCACGGGGTAAGTTGAAATATTTATTACGGGGTAAGACAGGTGACACGCAAGCGCGCCCCATCATCGACTGTCCCAGATACGAGGGTATCCATGCAGTCCCGTCTCAAGACGACCCAACATCGTGCAGGCCTTAGCCGCTACGACAGCAACATACCAACTTCGCGACAGCAGGGAAGTGGCCCAGGTAAGGTTCGGCAATCAGCTATACAAGGCTCATGTCGCCCCTTCGGACCAACCGGAGTTGGTCAAAGTTGGGGCTGAGGGCCCTCGTAACTGGCCGACCTCGGTTTGGCGGCCAGAAGGCTTTTTTACCTTCTGAGGACGACACAAGGCCGTCCACAAGGCCCGCTCTCCCAACGGAGTTCACCACTAGCCGATACGCACATTCATGCCAACTAGGAAGATCTGCAGCCGCTTCCCATTTTTGCTAAGCCTCCTTGTACTGCCACTTGGAAGGCCCCACCCAGGACACCTGGACAGCCCCTGTTTGCTCGGGCCATCACAACCCTATGTGAGCACCGATGTCCGCCAGGGTAGTCCCGCCGTCCGGTCATGCACCACCAGCCAGTTAAGACAGACCTCCTCACACGATGTGGAAAAACTTCTCTCCGAATCGCTCATGCGGGCGCTGCAACTTGTTCGTGCGATTTAAACAAAGTTCCCTTTTTGACAGTCCGAATTGGCTGTTTTTGAATCAGCGCTTCTACCTCCGGTAGACAGGGAGCACATGCTCCCCCTTCTCTCCACACCACACCTACGCCAACCGTGTCACCAACTCGTACTCACCATCACACCAACTCACACTCGCCACCACGCCATCTTACCATCTCACACTCGCCATCTCGCCGTCACTCTACAACTCCGTTACACCATAACGCTCACTCCATCTCACCATCATCTCTCATCATCTCACCGTCTCACTCACCAAACGAAGAGACCTCCTAGGAGGCTCTACTGGGGCGTCAGGCTCAGACGCTTCGAGAATCCGTCGTCCACCACCAAGCGGGTTAAGCGCCCAGTCAAGGAGATCCGTCATGATGACTGCGATTCCTTTCCTACAATAGTAGTCCAGGCACAAATCCCGCCGCGTTCGAAGGTGGTAGTTCGGCGGGAAGTAACGTTCCCTGACCGACCGCCACCGTGCGCACTCGAGCATCACGTGCTTTACCGAGCTTGCGCTGGCCCCGCAAATACATTCAGGGTTCTTCTGAAAGAAGTGGTGCTGGTGAACTCCGAATGAACCATGTCCGGTGAGGACCTGATTAACAAAGAAATCTCCCTGCACTCTTCGACTGCTCACCTTCGGAAACACTTCATGCGTGAACCTACCCTTCGTGGAGCCATCCCCAACGACACTGCCATCTATTTATGAGGCGCCTAAACAGAACGCCTCTTGCACATTTCACACTAAGCTTGACTGGAAGATCTACATCTTCACGTGCAGTTGCCACCTTAGCAGAACCATCGACTAGTTCGTTAAAGTGATGACCCACATGGGCTCGGATCCAATGCATCGTGATTCCTATCCCGCCACTTTTAATCAGGTCCTTGGTCTCAGCAACCGTCTTGTGCCTAGGCTTCAGACAGTTAAGCGCTTGCAGCGCCGATCTGGAGTCAGAGTAGACATCCATCTCACTGAGCCCCGACGTAAGCATCTCTGATGGCTTCCCTGATCGCTATGACCTCCGCCGTGAAAACAGAGCTATGGTCGGTAATCCGGAATTGGTCTTCCGAGACGATCTCTCCCCCAGAGACCCGCAGGAACGCGCAGCCAACCCTGCCGTCCTCCATCTTCGAGCCATCCGTGTAATAACACGAGGCTGATTTGGGCGTTTCATCTAGAGTCCAAGGCAGTCTCCAGAGGTCTTCACGTCTCAGCTGATATCTCCAAGTCTCTACCGTTTCCGGCGTGAGATTGGTGTCTTCAACGCCTTCACCTCATCTCACTAAGCCTGTATACAATTGCTCAAATTCCGCACGGAGATGCAGCGGTGGAATACCTGCAAGCACATTCAATGCGTCACTTGACACCGTGCGGTAACATTTCGTCACTTACAACAACAGATTTCTCTGTATGGTGTTGAGCTTGTTATTCAATTTCACATGGTTGGTGAACCAAACAGGAGCCGCATACAGTACTATTTTCTCAGCGACGGCCGAGTAGACTGCCTTCCGAACCTTGGGCTTCAATCCCCAGTTAGCACCCGTGTAGCGCATCAACTTGTATTGAAGCTTTGATGCTTTCTCCTGAACGTAGTTCAGGTGAGGCATCCAACTCTGAGCAGCGTCTATCAGCACTCCAAGGTATCTTATCTCGTAACGGAAGGACACCTTGTGTCCCTTCATTCGTATCGGCCACGAAGGCGCATATCTCATCTTCCCAACAGCCGGAATCACCGTGTACAAACACTTCTCATAGCTAAACTCCAAATGCACGGTATGAGCCCACTCACATATCTCATCCAACACTGGATTTATAATCCTGTTGAATTTATAAACTCGCTCCTCTCTCGCCATCAGGAAGATATCATCTGCAAAAGCCTGAACCACCAAGTCTGGAGTGGACTGAAGCCTGCTCAGCAATTCATTCACGAGCACCAACCAGAGAATCGGCCCTAGGCATGAGCCCTGCGGAACGCCAACATTATAGCTGAACTCCCCTGCGTTCGAAAGTATGGTCCTGTCCCTAAGGAACGAGACCCAGGAGGTCCGACGGTACTTCATACTCCACCAGGAGGCGGAGAATTTCCGTACGCCGGGCACTATTGAAAGCGTTCTTGATATCAAGGGTGACCAGACATGAGTGTCTGCCACCTCTCTTCGACTCGGCTATGAACTCCACCACTCTCTTGAGCGCATCTAGTGTGCCCAAGTTTCTACGAAAACCATACTGTTTCTCGCTAAGAATACCCCTCGCTTCCAGATGGATCGCCAGACGCACTGCGCACATCTTATCCAGTGCCTTCCCTAAGGCCGGCAGCAGACAGATCGGGCGGTAGGAGCCGGGATGGCTTTTGTCCTTTCCCTCTTTCGGGAAGTAGACTACCAGAGCCCTTTTCCATTCCCGCGTAAAACAAGACGTGCTGAGGCAGTGGTTATACAGAGAGAGTAACCACCGAGGGTGGTACTCGAGAACCTTTCGGACGATTTCCAAGCTGAAGCCGTCGTGACCGGGTGCCTTGTTAGGCGGCAGCGACTCTACTGCAAACTCCAGTTCCCCGATAGCAAACAGTTCAGGATCGTCGGTTCCAGATGAATCGATCTGCAATACGTCATCTGCTTGTGTGAAGTGATATTTCGCCAGTTCTGCTTGTATCTCCTCCCACGAGGAGATTTCTGCACCATTTTCCAGTTGAAGTTTCTCTGGGGCTTCACGCCTCCATTTACCTTTCACAACACAACACACCTGACCAAACTTATCAGTGCAGAGCGTATCTGAGAGATAATTCCTAAACGATTGACGTTTAGCTCGCAAGATCGATCTCTTGTATTCTGCCCGCTTCCGCTTATACAGCACCTCAAGCCTCACCCTCTGATTCGACTCCAGCGTTCGCTGGTAGAGCCGCCTCAGCGCGCGCAGCCGGGACCTCTGGGCGGTCAGACCTACTGTCCACCATTCTTTGCTTCTGTCTTGGCCAGAAGCCTTTCTGTGCTTGTTGCATAGCCTCGTCAAAGTAGATACCAGATATTCAATTCCTGTGTCTGGAGAGCTGCAATCATATGAAGCCAGATCTGCCGTGCGCAGATCGCGGAGGAAGGCCTCCCAAACCAGATCCCTCGGCCTCCAGCGACGGCTGGATTCCTTAGGGTGCATGGAGCCTGGTTTGCCCCGAAGGGTCCACTTCATGGCTTTATGATCACTCAGCATCTCTTCATCAGAGACTTCCCAGTTTGCGATGAGCTCGAGGCAACCACGGACCAACAGGACATCGATCCAGCTGGTGCCAAGACTCCCCACGAAGGTGGGTTCGCTATCTGGGTCATTCACAATATCCAGTTCATTGTTCGAAGCGAAGGAGATTAACAAACTCCCTCTAGGATCCGTTGGATTTTTCCCCCAGAGCGTGGATTTTGCGTTGAAGTCACCCGCTAGGACTACTCGATCCTCAGGGTAACGTCTCAACAGCGCCTCCAGCTTTTCTAGGTTCGGAGCAGCATCTTCCCTCGGTGCGCAGTAGCATGTGGCCACTAACACATTCGAGTTGGACACCTTCGTTCGGATAGCTAGTACGTCTCGATCACCGAGGACCTGACAGAAGGTGACTCGCTGGCTCACCCAAAGAGCGACTCGACCGTCGCTACAACTCGGGTTCACTTGCGAGTACCCTGCCGGCAACCCTACAGTGAGTCCGCCAAATAGGTAAGGTTCATTCAGAGATGCCACGTCCACAGAGTCTCGCTCAACCGTTTTTGCGAGGTTGAACATCACGGTATAACTGTGGTGGCAGTTAAGGTGCAGGAATCTAAGGCTTCGGTCCATGACTCACTGCCCGCAATTTTTCAACCTCTGCCTGATGGACAGAACACTCCTTCGAGCCCACCCTATGGTTAACGGGCAGTTTATTACCCGATCGGCCTCGGTTGCTTACCGTACAATTGGGACATGCAGGCTCCCCCTTGCAGTCCCTTTGCAGGTGGCCCTCCTGTCCGCAGCGCCCACAGAGGGGTTTGCCGCGGCAGACCTTCGCTGTGTGCCCGTATTTATAACACCGGAAGCACATCAACGGCCGTACATTTCGCTTGAAACCCAAACGTCTCCATCCAACATTGAGCCACTTCTCTCCAGCCAGCTTCGTCATCGTCTCATTATCCAGAGCGATTATCACGTTTTGCCCATTTTTACCGGGGAAGATCTTCTTCACCCGGATTTCGCAGTTCGAACCCATAACTGCGTTCTGAAGCTTTAGTGCTTCTGTGATATCTTCTGCAGACATAGAGTCTTCGATGCCAAAGACAATGATCTCTGGTATACGAGGGCCAGGTTTCATGAGCTCATTATCCGCCGTCAGCCCTGTTTCGCCCATCTTAGCCTCTAGTTTGGCAAGGTCCGCAGCGCTGTTAACAGAGATCAGCACTCCGTTGCCAGCTACTGGCCGCATCCCTCGAACCGCTAGTTTAGCTTCGATTGGGTTAATCCTTGAGGCTATGTCCGTCATCAGGGCCTTAGAGGTTTCGTCCGTTCGCGGTCGGACAATAAGCAGATGCTTCACCTCGGCCGTCGAGCGACGTGCTGACGCGCCGGGTCGAGCTCTCCCTCGGGATGACGCTCGTTCCCTTATTACGTGGTAAGTTGAAACATGGAAATAAAAAATACAATTTTTAAGTTCTTATTCATTGCCAATAAAGGGAAGTACAGACACACAAAACCTACTTTACAATGTAAAAAAAAGTTGTATATGTAAACATCTGTCGATTTTATGAGGATAAAACTGTTTTTGAGTACTGTTTTTTACTGTGAGTAAAAATTCAAATTTTTAAGTGATGTTGCATTTTATGTAACAAAAATTGGTGAATGTTTCTGATTGATTCAGCGTTTATAGTGTATAGGTGCAGCTTGCTAATCATATGATTTGAAACGCCCACGAGCATAAGTACTGGTAGCTTAACATCTTGTGAAGTGAAAATTGTGGGCAGGGGCCAGCTGAAACAAATATAGGGGAAGCTACTTGAAACACCTGTTTCAATTAGTCTCATGCGCAATTTTTATTATTATTATTATTATTATTATTATTATTTTTTTTTTTTTGTATACAATCTTGTTTTCATCACCCTATATATGTTTTACATAATATAACAATATGCACATTTCAGATGTATCTTAGGTTATTACTTTCCGAACAGTATAGTGAGGAAAGTGTTGTAATCATGTCAAAAATCCGAATTTGAGATTTTGATGTTTCTATACGTTTCGAGGTTCCCTGAGTCCGTCTTCACTCTTTTTACGATGATATATGTATGTGTGTGTGTGTATGTGTGTGAGTGAACACGCTAGCGTCTAAACGCTTTGCTCGAATGAGCTGTAAGTTGGTACGCATGTTGCAAGTCACCGTAGCACGAACCCTATCGATTTTGATGAATCTAGCACTTATAGTATTTTTACAGGGACACAAAGAAAACTTGTTTATCATTATGGCCTATGGGACCAAAATCTTAAAAGTGCGATAGCATCTAAACGCTTTATTCAATTGAGCAAAACATTTATACACATATTATAGGTCACAGATACTCAGTCTGTATAGAATATGGAGAATCTAGCACTCATAGTGTTTTTACAGGGACACAAAGAAAAATTCTTTATCATTAGGGCCTATGGGACCAAATTTTTAAAAGTGCGATAGCATCTAAACGCCTTATTCAATTGAGCTGAAAATTTACATGAATATTATAAATCACTGTTGCACTAATTATAAGCATTTTGGTGAATCTAGCATTTATAGGTTTTATCTACAAAACTGTTAATTACTCAATGTTCGGAAAGTCGAGTGGAGTCACTCCAGATTTTTTAATTTTATATTTATTTTATATTTATTTTGATGCTGACCTCTGTAATGTAAAATGGGAAGTTTTAAACAAGCATTAATGTATTACAAAACTGGGTCTCAAGCGTTTTGTACTACATAGAACAGGTACACATTGGCGATATAAAATAGACTATATCTAAATAAATCTTGCAAGCCCCATAGGTGTGTAACCTGGGTCTAAAACTAGACCATCTAGGGTATAATTAAAACCCTCTCTCATAGTTATTGACTCATGGCTTATAGAGTAGTTTACCATCAAATTTGACCTTTTTTTGAAAATTTTCAACTTTGAGACCGTTTATCCACTAAAGCCAAGAGTGACCCATGCAATTTTAAATATTTTTAAGTTCTGTACTAAGGTGTGTAATTAACCCCATAATTATTTCTATGGGGCACTCATGGCCTTAGCAGATATTCAGACTGAAAACATGGAAAAAATCAACGAAAACTGCACTTTTGAATGACCCTGGCCTTTAAAGCCATGAATGACCCACCAAACTGTTTATGCTAAAATGTACTTAGTATCAAGTAGTATCCGTATTTAAAAAATTTGACATGGGTCACTCATGGATTTAGGAGTAAAATGATATTAAAATGGCACCCTTTATTTACGGCCTCAGACTTTGACCCCCCTCCCTTGGTCAAACAAATGAAATTCAGAAAAAAATAAATTTCACTTTTTCTTATCACAGTACTACTGACATATCCTGAAAGTTTCGGGGAAATTGAAAATGTCAACTATCACACCTCCATAGACTTTGTCCAGCTTTAAAAAAAAATGGCTCTTAATGAAAACTTTATCACGGAATTTAGATCGTCACGAATTAACTAAAGAAGAATTTGTCGATATTAACAAGTTTAGCAGTAGGCCTCTGGCACTAAATTAAAATCTGTCAATGTCAGATTTTCATGTTTTTGTACAATGTAACTAAAATAGTGTACCTAGTTTTCTTTCTTTTTTTCCTCAATGCAAATAATGTAAAGTAAGAAATCAAATTAAAAAGCTGCATTTAATATTTTAGCGAAAATATTTGTTTATTAAAAATAAACTAGTATGTTGTGGCCACCACATGACTTTCTTCTATATTTTCCTATACAAATTCACTCAGTAAAAATAATTTATTAAAATTATTATTTAAAAAAATTATCTTCCATGATAAAGCAGACGATTTCCATATTAGAGAAGTAGTATAACACTAATTATCCAAAAAAAGTCAATTTTATTGTCAATATTACATTTAAAAAAAAAAAAAAATTGTTAAAAATGAAAAAAATTGACAACTTTATTTTAAATTATCGCAGATCTATGATTCAACCATTCGTTTTAAAGGTACTGGCGAGCTCTTTTGAAAGATACCCATCATGAAAATTTACTCCCCCTCGAGGGGGGGGGGATGAGGCTCCTACACATACAAAAATTGTTTCCTACTTGACTATCTCTTTTATAAATAATTCTTGTAAATTTCATAATGATTATTAAAAAATAATTCTTTTTATGCACATTTACACAAAATTTTGTCCTATTCCACCATGTTAAAAATTTAGAAAAAGCGGGATGGCAACGCAACCTGTAAGGTAATTTTTACCAAAAGTTGATAGGCACTAATTTATGTCAAGGTGCAACTACATACCAACTTGTATGAAATTCTGTGCAGTAGTTCCTGAGATACAGTTGCCACAAAATGTTATCACACACAGACAGACAGACATTTTCTAAAAATGGTCAAATCGTGTTCTACAGCTCTCAAAACGTGTAAATCCATCAAAAACCCGAGGTCGAAAATTTTTACGAATCCAATACTTTCTTCTATTGAATATAGAAGAAAGTAAAAATAAAACAATAAATTATAAATTATATATATATATATAAGTTTCTGTCGCTGGCGTCAATTTATTTTGTCTTCAACAGCATCTTCTCACGGAGGGCAAAGTGCTCTGCATCATGAGAGGTATCAATGTGTTCCGACGACTTCAAGGAAGGCATTTCAGCTCCTTAGAAATTTCTATCATTTTAATTAACGAAGTAATTAACTAAAAACTTCCGGTTTATAAAGGTACTCTATTTGCCACCGCACAGAAAGTTTCTCTTATGACGTTGTTTTTCTGTCATGACATCATTTTCCACGGGAAAATTAAAATGATATCCATGGTGTATGAAATAATAAAATCAATGTTAATGCATAGAATAATAATAAAGGAAGAAGGAGCGTACGTGTTTTGGTTTCGGTTTGTAAAATCCAGGAATGCCGGGTATAGGGTTGTAACAGTGCTTCCATCTGATTGGTTGGCGGCTTGTTGGCAAGATTTTTGAATCGTCTCGTCTCTCTGTCAATCAGTCTGCGAGGCAGCACCCACAACAAACAGCGATAAATGCGCTGAGGATGGGTGCCCTACTTCAAAATTGAGAGGAGCAAAAGTAGCTTTCGCTGGCATTTCATTAGAAGGGGTTTGTAAGCATTAGAGTATTGGCTTGCTCCTTCTTCCTTATTATTATTCTATGTGTTAATGTTGCTGTTAAGAAAAATATTTCAATTATTAAAAATTTCTTACGTTGTTTATCAATTTCTTATATGTTCTTTCGCGAATAATGATCGTGATTTTCCATTATCCATTATAGGTCAGCATTTAATTTGGTGATAATTTTGATATCTAAATCTGTATTATAACAAGTTTTTTTTAAAAATTACTGAATTTATTAGGTTTCTTTTCTTTTTTTTTTTTTTTTTTTTTTTTTTTTCTTTTTTTTTTAAGTCAGTTGTTTAAAGAGAGAGAAATGTTTTTGGAATTTTTGAAAAAGTGTGGGGTACAAGTGTAATGTTGGTCCACAACTGGATTTAGTGATTTTTCTTTGGCACCGTTTTGAACGATAACGACCTATTAAAAACTAGTATGTTGTGGCCACCACAAGACTTTCTTCTATATTTTCCTATACAAATTCACGCAGTAACAATATTAAAAAAAAAAAAAAAAAAAAAAAAAGATTTTTTTCATTTTTTTTTTCGTTAAAAGTAAAAAAAATCGATAACTTTGTTTTAAATTACCACATATTTATAGTTCAACCATTCGTTTTAAAGGTATTGACGAGACCTTTCGAAAGATACCGATCTTGAAAATTTCTTCCCCCCCCCCCAATCCCAAATCTAATCAGCCTCAGTTTATGTCAGGGGCCAACTAAATACCAAGTCTGGTTAAATTTCATTAAAAAAAAAAAAAAAGAAAACGATTTTTTTCTAAGTTTTTTTTCGTTAAAAGTAAAAAAAAATCGATAACTTTGTTTTAAATTATCACAGATTTATAGTTCAACCATTCGTTTTAAAGGCATTGACGAGACCTTTCGAAAGATACCCATCTTGAAAATTTACTCCCCTCGAGGGGTGACTTCCCCCCCAGGGGGGGGTGGCGAGGCTCTTACGCATACAAAAAATTTTTCCCAGTTGACTATCTCTATTATAAATAATTCTTGTAAATTTCATAATGATTACTAAAATATAATTCTCTTTATGCACATTTATACAAAATTTTGTCCTATATCACCATGTTAAAAATTTAGAAAAAGCGGGATGGCAACGCAACCTGTAAGACAATTTTTACCAAAAGTTGATAGGCACTAATTTATGTCAAGGTGCAACTACACACCAATTTGTATGAAATTCTGTATAGTAGTTCCTGAGATACAGTTGCCACAAAATTTTGTCACACACACACACACACACACACACACAGACAGACAGACAGACAGACAGACAGACAGACATTTTCTAAAAATGGTCAAATCGTGTTCTACAGCTCTCAAAACGTGTAAATCCATCAAAATCCCGAGGTCGAAAATTTTTACGAATCCAATACTTTCTCTATATTACATATAGAAGAAAGTAATAAGCGTAATTAATTTTGTACATTAATAATGACGCCCTTTTGAAAAACGCGTTTTGCTTTTGTTTACGCTTGGAATCCATGGCAACCATTTGCGAAAAAGGCATTTCGCCATAATCACCAAAAGAAAAATCGCCAAATGCACTTGTGGACCAACACTATATTAGTTCCCGGAAAGTATATATATGCATAATACTGATGATCCTTGTTATTTTTTCATGCAAAGAAAGGAAAGTTAATTTTATATATTTATTTTATTAATGTTAAAAATAAGCTTAATTTATTTATGTACATTACAAAACAGACGCATTTTGAAAAACGCATTTTCATCGCATTTCGCCGTAATTACCAAAAGAAAATCGCCAAATAGGGTTGTGGACCAACATGCAAGCTATTCCAAATAGAGTCAAAATCAAACTCATTTATAAATCTTGTAATTTCGCACTGGTAATTTTTTAACATTACAGAATTAGACATTTCTGGGACACATTTCATATTTCTAATTATGGCAAAACAAAAATTCATTACCTAAAAAGTGTAGGCAACAGAAAAAAGTATAAGTATTTGGGAAAAAGTATAGGCTTTAGATTATAAGTACTAGATTTTTTTCTTTTCTATTTTTCTTCCTTTTTTTTTAAACAAGTAATTACACCAAAAAAATCATCACCAAATACTGACAAAAATTTAAACGCTGCCAAGGGGGTCATCTATATATATAAAACCGTTCTTCCTGAGTGAGGGGGTGATTCATCATCGCCCAGACCAAACCCCTAGACCTAGAAGCATGAAATTTTGTGACAATGTTCGTTCTATGACGTAGGCATCCACTAAGAAGCGATTTTACAAAATTCGCCCCCCAAGTGGGGGAGGGGGGCAAAACGTGATTTCACAAAATACTTCATATCTTAAACAAAAAAAAAAAAAAAAAAAAAAAAAAAAAACAGATATCCGTAAAATTTTTGCTTTAAAATATAGCTAATACAAATGTCTAAAAACCAATTTCTGGAATTTTCAAAATTCGGTCCCCAAGGGGTGCGGGCGGGGCAAAACGTGATTTCACATGCGTAAAACGTGATTTCGCATAATCCTATATATCTCAAACAAAAAAATAGATATACGTGAAATTTTTGCTCTAAAGTATAGCTAATGCAAATATCTAAAAACCAATTTCTGGAATTTTAGAAATTCAGCCCCAGGGGGGGCGGCTATGGGGCAAAAACAAATAGAAATACAGTTAGGGCGTTCAAAATTCGTACAGATAGGTTTTAGAGGCCTGCAAGTCGAATGAGGATATTTTCGATTGTGTAAAGTTATTAGGAGGGGCAGGAAGGGGGGAGAGGGGGGCAAAAAATAAAAATAGAGTTAGATCGTTCAAAATTGGTATATAGAGGTTTTCGATACCTACAAATCGATTGCGGATATTTTCGAATTTGTAAAATTATTAGGAGGGGCGGGAAGGGGGAGCTATGGGCAAAAACAAATAGAAATACAGTTAGGCCGTTCAAAATTGGTACAGATAGGTTTTAGAGGCCTGGAAGTCGAATGGGGATATTTTCGAAAGTGTAAAGTTATTAGGAGGGCCGGGAGAGGGGGCGGGCAAGAAAAATAGAGTTAGATCGTTCAAAATTGGTATATAAAGGTTTTCGATACTTACAAATCGATTGCGGATATTTTCGAATTTGTAAAATTATTAGGAGAGGCGGGAAGGGGAGTGGGCGGTAAGGGGGGGCTATGGGCACAAACAAATAGAAATACAGTTAGGCCGTTCAAAATTGGTACAGATAGGTTTTAGAGGCCTGCAAGTCGAATGGGGATATTTTCGAAAAGTAAAGTTATTAGGAGGGCCGGGAAGGGGGGGGGGGCGGAGGGGCAAAAAAAATAAAATAGAGTTAGATCATTCAAAATTGGTACATAGAGGTTTCCGATACCTACAAATCGATTGCGGATATTTTCGAACTTTTAATATAATTGGGAAGGGGGGAAGCAGAGGGGCAAAAAAATAAAAATAGAGCTATATCGTTCAAAACTGGTGCATAGAGGTTTTTGATACTTACAAATCGATTGCGTATATTTTCAAATTTGTAAAATTATTAGGATAGACGGGAGGGGGGGCGAAGGGGGAAAATAATAGAAATAAGAGTTAGAGCATTTTGGAAATTTTTTCCGAAGACAGTGAGAATCCGGTGCGACATTTTTCCTAATCAGATTTTGTTTCTCTTCTTTTTTTTTTTTTTTTTTTTTTTTTTTTACGTGATAAAATTAATGCAATTTTGAGAATTCAGTAATTATAGTGATTCTTTTAAAATAGGGACCAGCGAAGCGGGCGTTGCCTGCTAGTATATAATAAAGTTGTAAGACAAAATGGTCTAAATATTATAAATTTCTTTCTATTCTAAAAAAAAAGTGATATTAAATATGATTTGGTACCGATTCAGGCGTATCCAATTGAGGCAGTAGTAGAAAATTGTCCCAGTTGAGGCAGTGGGTGGGAAAGCACTGGTAGCCGATTTTGTAGTTACAAAAATTGGCTCAGAAGCGCTCGTCTGGCTAGAACAGCCATCCTATTGGCTCTTTTTCCCCCACTTGGCACTTTCCACAAGCCTTTGCGCATGCACGTGAAGGAGGCCTATATTTTATCTTTTCTCTGTGCAATATCATTTTTTTTTTTATTTGCAACCGTCTTGTTCTGACGCAGACTGCTAAAACGCATGTAATTTGTTTTCGGAGCAATCAGTATCACGCACGTATGTTCGCTTCGCTCACATGAAAAAAAAAAATCACTGGACACCTCTACCCTGTTGTGCATGAATCTGAGAACGCATGTAACTCGTTTTCGCAGCAATCAGTATCACGCCGAATAAACGCGGCTAAGAACCTACTACAAATTTATCTTCATGTTTGACAAGTATAGTAATAAATGCGCCAAATAGCCAATTATAAGGATCACCGCTTCAAACGGGAATAGCCAACAACCCTTTTCACCTTCACCGCCTCAATCTGGATAATTTTCATCTACCGCCTCAACTGGGAACGCCTCAATTAGTACATTACCTTAAATATTAAGTATTTCAATTTTACATTAAATACGGGAATTTCTATAACATTTTTCTGCTTTTGCTTAGTGTTATAGACTCATATTCAGTGAAAAGCCTTATAGGGATATTAATAAGTGAAGCGAACCGGGGGTTGGAGAGCGAAGCGAGCAGGGGGCAGAGCCCCCTAGTATATATATATATATTAAAAAAAACCTGAAGTAAAACTAGTATGTTGTGGCCACCACAAGACTTTCTTCTATATTTTCCTATACAAAGGGCAAATAATTTATTAAAACTATTATTTATTAAAATTATATAACATGGTGAATGCGAATGATTTTCCTCTTAGAGAAAACTAACACTAAATATCCAAAGAAAGACAGTTTTGTTGTCTATAAATAACATCTTAAATGATGCATTTTTTATAATGGTTATCTCACATATCAAGTTTCCGTACAGTTTTACGCCATACGAGTTGAGATACAGTTTTCCCGTTATCGAGGAAATGTCCGGTATAGCAGCTCCATCTATTGGCCAAAAGCATTTAAATTGAATCAGCATAATGTCTCATAATGTCCTTCTCACATATTAAGTTTTGTTTGATTATACGCCATAGAACCTGAGATATAGCCTTTTCTTAAACTGCAGAAATCACCGTATGGCAGCGCCACCTGTTGAGCGGTTGACACCAACAGTTGGTAAAAACTAATTTATGTGAAGCTACATCTACATATAAATTTTTATGAAATTCTGTGCAGTAGTCCCTAAGATATAGCCTTCCCTTAAACTGCGGAAATCGCTTATATAGCAGCACCACCTGTTGGCCGATAAGCATTCTAACTGAATCAGCTTAGTGTCTCATAATGGCCTTCTTACATATCAAGGTTTGTTTCCTTATACTCAATAGAACCTGAGATATAGCGTTCCCTTACACTGTGGAAATCGCTGTATAGCCGCTTCACCTGTTGAGCGGTTGACACCAAAAGTTGCCAGGCACTAATTTAGATCAAGGTGCATCTACGTATAAATTTATATACAATTCTGAGCAGTAGTTCTGGAGATACAGTTGCCACAAACAAGTGTAACGGTTTTTCGTTACGTGACGTTTTCTGCTAGTCAGGGGCGGATCAAGGGGTGTGCGAAGTGTGCGGCCGCACAGGGCGCTCACTCGATACACAAACGAAAGGGCGCCAAATGACGAACATTTTCTCGTTCTATTTTATTTACAATTTTAAGAAACTTTTTTTTTTCAAAACAATACCAAATGTTTCCCTACAAATCTTAATGAGAGCCTTCTGTCTCATTTCCACCGCAAAGAGAACAGAAAACAGGAATATCTACTATACTGCCCACTCCAAATTCCTTATCTTCCCCTCTTTCTTCGAAACCATAGACCTTATATAAGGTCTATGTTCGAAACACACATGGATTTTCTCTTTGACAGTTATATGATCTCTTTGAAATATCTGAGATGACCACCATCAATTGGTGCATTTGCATTGGGAGGGCAGAGACCACAGTCTTTCTGTCCCTTTCACTGTCTTGCTGATTCTTCATAGAAGAGAATGCCGTACCGCAAAGCGCTCCCCCCCCCCCCATCCATTAAACACCCCCTCTGAATTTCACATGAATTTAGCTTGTTCTGAACAACCCTTCTGTTCAGCCTCGCAAGAAGCCAACAAAAGATTTATCCGAACAAGAGACAGTTTTTAGGTTATTATAAATATGAAAATTGATTTGTTTTATTATAAATCGAACACATGTCTCGAATTTTTCCATTTTTATGGCGGTTAACCAAAAGTTAATTGTATTTATTTTTACAATATATATTTTTTAACAACTTTAACAATGTATATTTTTTATTTTAAAAATATTTTTTATGCCAGTTAATTTTAGCAGGAAAATACATGTTATTTCTGTATTTTCGCCGATTTTTACCGCCTCAACAAATATATCCCGAGTTTCCATGAAGAATGTAGGGGCGCTTGAACAGTATTTTATGGTATTTTCTTAATTTTTGTACTAAAACATAATTTACAATCATTTTACAAACATGACAGGTAAGAGGAAACCATCAGGGGCTTACTGGAGTAAAAGAAAAGTGCAAGAAAAATGTAAAACAAGCTGCGGCATTAAAAAAAAAAAAAAAAAAATCTAGCAGTGCAAGTCGCAAAGAACTGAACATTTCTGCAAATTGACGATGAAATTGAAAAAATCATAGAAGTAAATACTAAATATTATTAACTATTTCTGTTCTAATTTTTAAATTAGAACTAGAATAAAAGTACAACGAAAAAAAAAAAAAAAAAGAGTGAAAATGAAAAGCAAACTGCTTTATTATTATTATTATTATTTTTTTTTTTTTCTAACAGTGCAAGTCACGAGAAAATGAACAGTACTGTAACTTTAAAGAATGGCGAAAATAAAATACTGAAGAAAGAAATTACGAAAAAAAAAGAAAAGGAAGAAAGAAATTATTATTATTATTTTTTTTTTTTTTTCCTTTCTAACAGTGCAAGTCGCGAGAAAATGAACAGCACTGTAACTTTAAAGAACGGCGAAAATAAAATACCGAAGTAATAAACTACGTTGATTTATACCAGTTCTTATTTTAATATTTTTCGATTCACAAACGTGAAACATTAAAGAATTAATGGCTCTGACTGCAGTGGGGAGATTGCCGGTTCCGACTCCAGGTTGCGGATCGTGCTCGTCGGCCTAGTTTTTCGAAGTTTTGTTTTCTTCAAAACTCGAATGAATATGGGCTAGGGCACATCAGACCCCCCCCCCCCCCCACACACACACACACATCGAAAAGCATCCCTGTCAAACTTAGGTCCTAAGCATGACCTTAATTTAAAACGCCAACATCAGCACTCACTGTGTGTTGGCTCGACGCATGTACCCTTTCTTTCTTCTTCCCCATGTAATCCAATGAGATTTTTATTGCTTCGTATTATTAGGATATCTCTTTCCAAAATAATGTTTTTTGATTTCCACTCTTTGAACATTTCATCTTTTATCTTAGTAAGCAATAAAAAAAAAAAAAAAAATAAAAAAAAAAACCATAATAATAATTAATTAAATATCTCTTTTCGAAATTGAAAATTAGGCCCTTAAGTTTTCTTAATGAAATAAAATTTTTATTTATTTATTTATTTATTTATTTTTCTCCCACTAGGGGGGATAAAAAAAAGTGACATATTCGAAGAGTGGAATTTTAGAAAACAGAATTTCAAAAACTATTTTTAAACGAGATATTCTGATAATACAAAACAACAAAAATCCCTTTTTATTATAAGGGGAAGGAGAAAGGAAGAGTATCTGACTATGACTTCGGCCTGTCTGCTCTCTAACTCCCGTTAATATTAATGAAATTTCTCGAAACTAATATATGTTGTTCAAATCCCCTATTAGATGCTCCCTATTGAAAATGAAGTAATTACCATTATTGGTTTGTGTACAGGGAAACACGAAAGTATTTCAAAGCATTGCGTTCTCTGAGAGGTATTTCTATAAACAACATTTTAATATCATTACTTTGCATAAATCTTTATGAAATTAAAATATGTTATTCAAGTTCATTATCGAATGTTTCCAATTGAAAATGTATTAAATAATCACCGCTGATTTTGTACAGAGACAACCAAGAGCATTCCAAACCATTGTATTCTGAGAGAGTTTTTTCTATAAACCATATTTTAATGGCTTTACTTTGCACAAATTATGATAAAATTGAAATATATTATTCATATGCACAAAAGAATGCTTTTTATAGTATACAGTACAATTAGCATTGAGATTTACAGAGCAGCCTAATATTATATATTGAGGGCTATATAAGGAAACCGAAGGAATTTCACTTTTATTTTTATTAAGCATTTTAACACTTTGTGACAATGTTTAAGAGTTAAAATGAACTGAATTAGTAAAGATATCTGTCTTTACAGTCCTGATAGACACTCGGTTTGTCTATCTGTCCAACTGCCTATCTCCAGCATCCATAAATATTTTCAAAATTTCTTCAAAATAATAAACGTTGTTAATGTTTACCATGAAATTCATAGTCTATGATATTCATGTGTCAGTATCCAAAATAATATTTAAAAAGTGGTTTGACATCTTTACGATGAAAATATCCCTCAGGATTGACGTTTATGTGAAATTTTGCTCTATTCTGCCATGTTAAGAAATTCGTAAGTTTCCAATAACTTACGAAATTTTTATATTGGAAAATTCATAGTCAATGATATTCATGCCAGTGTTCTATATAATATTTCAAAAGTGGTCTGACATCTTTACGATGAAAATATCCCTCAAAATTGATGTTTATGTGAAATTTTGCCCTATTCTGCCATGTTAAGAAATTCGAAAATTCCAAATAACTTGCGAAATTTTCAAAGCAGCACGTTTATAGTTAGTGATGTTCATTCTGAATTCAAAACTGATATTTTAAAACTGTCCTGAAATCTTTACAGTAAAAATTTTCTATTTAATGGACGTTTAAGTGAAATTTTGCCCTATTCTCCCATGTTAAGATAATCGTAAATTTCTAATAACTTACGGAGTTTTTTAATTCGAATGTTGCAAATGAATAGAGTTCATTCCAGTGTCGAAAGTAATATTTTAAAACTCTCTGCGACTATTTGTTCTTGAGATATCGTGTACACAGACTAACAAACTAACAGACACCCACCCTACAGACGGACACCATACAAATTTTGTCATTTTCGGATTTCTCACACCTGAAAACGTGTAAAAAGGCATAAAACCGAGGTTGAAAATTTTCACGATTTTCACGATAAGTTCCCCATACCTATAGTATGATGGGGAACTAAAACATGGTATATAAAAATTTTTTTATCTTATAATTATTTTTTAAATAATTAAATTACATTCACTTCATTACTCAAATTCTGTTATTTAAAAAAAAAAAAAAAACCTAAATTTTACGTAACTTTTTAAATTACTGGCTATTTACCATGGCATTTGACCCCTGTATTTGATTTGGTGAATACGACTTGACAGGATAATATGCAAGCAGTAAATTTGGAAATAGGTTCATCTGGAAATATGGACCGCTAGGGAAAGGGTGAGGGGCGAAGGTCAAATAGTTTAATAGAAAATGTTGAAAATAATATCTGAATATAAGATTTGAAATTTGATATCACCCGATTTTTTAGCAGCAACTTTAATTTTCTTATTTGTACACATAGGTTTTTTGTTGGTACTTTTACACATAAAGAATAAACGCGAATATATTTTTCAATTTACTATAAAGTCAATAGTATTTTGAGAAAATATAACAAAATAGGCGCTTTCAGCTGATTTATGCTGTTTTCAAAAATAAAACTTGAAATTTTTAAGATGCATTTCTTCAATAATTTTATTAGGTAAACATTAGAGACTGAAAAGTTGTCTTATTATAATCTGTAAAAATGAATAATGAGTTTTCTGTGAAAATACGAGAATTTCGATAAAAAAGTATAAATATATTCGCACAATTTGCGACAATTAAATTGCAGTTTTTTTTTTTTTTTTTTTTTTTTTATTTATTTATTTATTTTATTTTTTTTTTGGGGGGGGGGGGCGCTTATATAGATACTCGCACGGGTGCCAAAATTCCCTTGGTCCGCCCCTGCTGCTAGTTAACTCCCCGCCCCCTCCAAAAAAAAAGTCCATTAAACATTAAAACAGTATTTATTTCATTCACAATAATTACAAGCAACTGATTATAAAATTATATTTTTCGTAAATTAGTCAAATATAACTTACTGATGAAAATTTATCCAAATTTCATTCATATAATTATTAGAACAATTAAAAACCACGCAGTATTCCAGCCTTTTTAAAACCCATCAATTTTCTATTCTGTTTTTATACGCAAGCGAAGTGTGACGTCACTGACCATCCGTGGATGCAAGAAAAAGATTTCCTATGTTAATCGCCTATTGGATTTCTCTATATATTACAAAAAAATTAACTCTCGCTGGCGTCAAAATTTTTTTTTTGCGACAGAAACTTCTCGCGGAGGGCAGGGTTCTCCGTGTCATGAGATATATCAGTGTATTCCGACTACTTCAACGAAGGCATTTCAGCTGCTTAGAAATTTCTATCATTTTAATTAACGAAGTTATTAACTAAAAACGTCGGGTTTATAAATGTACTCTATTTGCCACCGCACAAAAAGTTTCTATTATTACGTTTTATTCTCTGTTTTTTTTTCCTCATTCCTCAGGAAAATTAAAATGTGATCAATGGTGTAAATATGAAAATTTGAAAAATTGGCATCTTTGAGATGTTCGAGAGATGAAAAAAATTATTTAGAATAGTGAAACATTTGAAAATAACCGATATTTTAAAAATATTAAGTAAAAATTTAATGAAGATGAAATGAAAATTAGTTTATATTTTTATCTTAGTATATATTATTAGTTTATATTATTATATTATTAGTTAAGTTTATACTATCAGTTTAGTTTATATGATTAGTTTTTATTTTAACGCTAGGCGAAAAAGATTTAGTAATGAATACCATGATTATGTTAAACAACTATTGGTATAGAGTTCGAGGTTAAGCCCAGAAATTTTTGAAATGAAATTTACGAGACAAAAATTTATATTAGTTTGTATAAAGATTTAATTTTTTAACTCAAAACATATTTAAAAGGATAGATCTTTACTATGACCAATTTAGCGATTTTTAAAATTCAGAAATGAAGAAGCTCGTACGTTTTTCGCCAAGGAGTTCATTTACGCAACCACATTAGCTATTTTAGCTCAAGCCATGCCTTAAATCTGTATTATATCTATATAAATGAATGTTTGTCTGTATGTCCTTTATAAAATCGTAAACGGCTTGACCGATTTCGATCATTCTTTTTTTGTTTTATTCCTTATAGGTCAGGGATGGTTCAGGAAAAAAAAATTGAAAAAATCAAAAATTTGAAAATTTGAAAGAAGATATTAAATAAAAACTCCATTTTAACTTTAAAATGATTAAAAAGAAAAATATATTTGATGCCAAAATAAACAAAATTCACGTTTATTTATTTTTTTCCGGAAATAAAATATTTTTAATTTCGCGTGATAAATAATAAAAATTAGAAAAAAAAATTAATATACTATGAAAATATTCGCGTGTAAATGAATATTTTCATTGAGATACTTGGTATTAGCTTAAAATTTTTATTTAATTGAGTAGTACTTACTTTTCTTTTCTACAGTAAAACAAAATTCTTCGTTTTAATTGATACTTTATATGTAACTTATAAAGGTTCTTTTATGTTTTTACCTTGATTGTAAATAGTAATAATTTCGAATTTATTAGAATTTTTTATTTTTTTATTTTGTATATATCATAAAAGTTTTTTTTTTTTTTTTTTTTTTTTTTCTTTTTTTTTGAAATTTGGCACCGAAGTACCTCGGACGTTTCTCGGAATCTTCTTCTATCTTATCTCATGTGATGATCTTCAGCAAAGTGTTGTGCATGAGTCTACGAAGGTTTCTGAGTTGGTAAGACCAATCTTTATTCAATCGCTTTTTTCGCGAAGTTTACGTACAATTATGCCTCTAAAGCGACAAGCAATTGGCCGATCTACACCTCAAGCACGGAAGAAAAGAGCATTACGAGCCTCAGAATTAGACGAGCAACGAGCATTAAGGCAGGAAAATCTTAGAGTGAATGCCGCTGAGACCCGTTCGTCTCAATCATCTGAACAACGAGAAGTGAGGTTAGAAAATGATCGAATACGTACTACTCAGGCACGTTCGTCTGAGACAACTGAACAACGGGAAAGAAGGCTGCAAAATGTTCGAATAAGCACCGCTCGATCAAGACGAACACTGCACGCTGATTTAAATCTTGGTGCATTCCATTATAACAGTAATAATGATTACAGTCTTCATCCAAGTGTCGTCATTGGAAAAATGGATAAAATTTGTATGTATTGTAGCGCCCTCAAATTTAAGAATGAAATGCCAGGAATGTGTTGCGCCAGTGGAAAAGTTAAACTGCCAGAATTACATCCACCACCCGAACCACTATCAACGTTGCTATCAGGTGTTACACGAGATTCGAAGCATTTCTTGGAAAACATTCGTAAATACAATTCATGTTTTCAAATGACATCATTCGGTGCAACGAACATCGTGCGAGAAAATTACATGAATTACATTCGAGCGAGAATTACATTCAGAGTCCAAGGACAAATTTATCATCGTGCCGGATCGCTTCTACCATTGCTGGACGCAGATCATAAGTTTCTTCAAATTTATTTCATGACAAACAGTGATGAACAAATTGAACAACGATGTCATTACAATGCGGGCACTAGACGAGAAATCGTGGCTGCGTTAAAAGCCCTTTTCGATCAACACAATGAATTAGTTCAATTGTTTAAAACCGCCATTCAACGAATGCCAGACGATGACTACGCAGTTGTAATTCGAGCAGATAAAAGACCCGTTGGCCAACACGAAAGACAGTTCAATGCACCAACAATTGATGAAGTGGCGATCGTGATAGTTGGAGAAGAATTCGAATCGCGCGACATAATTCTTCATCGCAAAAGAGGTGGCGTTCAGCGAGTCTCTGAAACTCATCGCTCATATGACGGATTGCAGTATCCGATTCTGTTTTGGCGAGGAGAAAATGGATATCATTTCAACATCAAAATGAGAAATCCACAAACAAACGAGGAAACGAATAAGAAAGTCAGTGCAATGAATTATTATTCGTATCGATTGATGATTCGTCAAAACACTGAGAACTACATTTTAAAATTTCGACAATTGTTTCATTAGTACATTGTCGATATGTACGCGAAGATTGAAACCGAACGACTCCTATATATTCGATTGAATCAAACCGAGTTGCGTTCTGAAGAGTACATCCATTTACGAGACGCAATCGTTAATGATGGTAACGTGAATCCAAACGAATTGGGAAGAATGGTCATATTACCGTCTACATTCACGGGGAGTCCACGGCACATGCACGAATACGCACAAGATGCAATGACATACGTTCGCGCATATGGTCGTCCAGATTTGTTCATTACATTTACATGTAATCCAACATGGAATGAAATTAAAGAACTTCTGTTAGCTGGACAATCATCTTCAGACCGCCATGACATTACCGCACGCGTATTTAAACAAAAATTGAAATCTTTAATGAATTTTATTATCAAGCATCACGTTTTTGGAGAGACACGCTGCTGGATGTATTCCATTGAATGGCAGAAAAGAGGATTGCCAGATGCACATATTTTGGTTTGGTTAATCAATAAAATTACGCCAGATCAAATAGACCAAATCATCTCAGCAGAAATACCAGATAAGGACATTGATCCAGACTTATTCGATGTCGTTACCAAAAATATGATTCATGGTCCATGTGGCGCATTCAACAATAATTCACCATGTATGTCTGATGGAAAATGCACGAAACGATACCCAAGAAACTTGGTTTCTGATACCTTCACTGGCAATGACGGATACCCACAGTATCGTCGACGATCAGTTGAGGATGGCGGAAAATCCATCGTTCTGAAAGTACGAAACGTTGATGTCGAAGTCGATAATAGTTGGGTTGTGCCATATTCACCGTTGCTTTCAAAGACATTCAAAGCACACATTAATGTTGAGTATTGCAATTCAGTGAAGTCGATCAAATACATTTGCAAATATGTCAATAAAGGAAGCGACATGGCAGTCTTCGGAGTAGGGAATGTGATCGCACCGCTCGATGAAATCAACCAATACCAACTCGGACGCTACATTAGCACATTAGCAGTAATGAAGCAGTATGGCGCATCTTATCATTTCCAATCCATGAACGACATCCAACAGTAGTACACTTGGCGGTGCATCTCGAGAATGGGCAGCGCGTGTACTTCACAGCAGATAATGTACGTGCAAGAGCATTGGTTCCACCGGCAACAACTTTAACTGCATTTTACTCATTGTGCCAAGATGATCTTTTTGCAAAGACTACTTTATTCTGAGGTACCGAAATTCTACACGTGGAATGCATCTGCTAAAAAGTTTCAACGTCGCAAACAAGGTAAAGCAGTTGAAGGTTGGTTGGGTTTTACGTCGCACTAGTGCTGCGCAGATGGGCAATTGGCGACGGTCTGGGACTCACCCCTAGAGGTGGTCCGGAGACATGCCATCGCAATTTTGATCCTCCACAGCAGTTGAAGGACATCCCAATTTGTATTCCAGTGACGCATTGGGTCGTCTGTACAGTCGGCTGCAAAATTATTCGAGCACTAGCCAATAATTCCTATATTAAAAAAGTACACATAAGACTGTTTTGTTAAATAAATCCTTGTCGAATCATGTTCTTAGACTGACTAAGAACATGACTCGATAAGGATTTATTTAACAAAGCAGTATTAAGTGTACTTTTTTTAGACAGGGATTATTGCTAGTGCTCGAATAATTTTGCAGCCGACTGTACACTGTTCACCCGAATAATACAGAATGCTTCTATCTGCGATTGCTGTTAATCAATGTGCGTGGACCGACATCCTTCCAAGATTTAAGAACAGTCAACGGTCAACTGTACGCCACTTATCGTCAAGCTTGCCAGGAATTAAATCTTCTTGAGAATGATGCACATTGGGACACTGTACTCGCTGATGCATCGAATACTGCTCGACCACAGCATATACGCACGTTATTTGCCATAATATTGACAACCTGCTTCCCATCTAATCCAAACGATCTTTGGGTAAAATACAAGGACTACATGAGTGATGATATTCTACATCGTTAGCGCGCTGCGAATCAAAATCCGGACATTCCATTCACAGCAAACGTGCATAATGAGGCATTAATTTTGATTGAAGACATATGTTTGGCAATCGCTAACAAGGCACTGGTGCAACTGGGAATGCCTGCTCTGAACCGACCAGTGAATGACCTTTTCGATTGTGATTTGCACCGAGAAACACACTTTGATTCTGAAGAACTGGGGACATTTGTTCAGAGAAATCTTCCGCAGTTGGTTTCAGAACAACGCATTGCGTATGGCAGAATTATGCGTGCAATCACAGAACAAAGCGGTGGACTGTTTTTCATAGATGCGCCCGGTGGTACGGGAAAGACTTTTCTTCTTTTACTCATTTTGGCAACGATACGATCACAAAATAATATTGCACTGGCCATTGCATCATCTGGAATTGCGGCAGCTCTTTTGGATGGTGGCCGAACAGCGCATTCGGCATTGAAACTACCATTGAATTTTCAAATCACTGAGGTACCAATATGCAACATCAGCAAAAATTCTGGAATGGGAAAATTACTCCAAACGTGTCAAATTATCATATGGGACGAATGTACAATGTCTCACAAGAAAGCATTGGAAGTGCTTGATCGTACACTGCTAGATTTGAGAGGAAACGCACGGATCTTCGGTGGCGCACTCATTTTATTGTCTGGTGATTTTCGACAAACACTGTCGGTTATACCACGTTCAACACCCGCTGATGAACTTAACGCATGTCTCAAATCATCAGTTTTATGGCGTCATTTACAGAAATTGACTTTAAAAACCAACATGCGTGTACAACTACAACGGGATGCATCGGCTGAAAATTTTGCAAAACAATTAATGGATAGTGGAAATGGGCGAATGCAAATTGATGAATCTACGCAATGTATCACCTTGCCAGAGAATTTCTGTCAGATCACAGAAAGCATAGACGAATTGGTGGAAAAAGTTTTCCCAAACATTGCACAGAACTACAAAAATCATCAGTGGCTCAGTACGCGTGCTATATCAGCGGCAAAAAACATCGATGTCAATATCATCAACTTCACCATTCAGAATGGAATACCCGGCGAAACGACAACATATAAGTCCATCGATACTGTGGTGAATCAAGACGAAGTCGTCAACTATCCAACTGAATTCTTGAATTCGTTTGATTTGCCAGACATGCCACCGCACGCTCTTACATTGAAAATTGGAGTACCCATCATTCTTCTTCGAAACATAAATCCACCAAAACTTTGCAACGGAACCAGACTCTCAGTCAAAAAAATGATGAACAATGTTATCGAGGCAACAATTTTGACTGGAAAATTCAAAGGTGAAGACGTACTGTTGCCACGTATCCCAATGATCCCGACAGATATGCCATTCGAATTCAAACGTTTGCAGTTCCCAGTGCGACTCAGTTTCGCAATGACTATCAACAAAGCACAAGGACAATCGTTGGAAGTGTGTGGACTAAATTTGGAGAATCCATGCTTCTCACATGGGCAGCTCTATGTGGCCTGCTCACGCGTCGGAAAACCTTCTGATTTATTCGTTTATGCACCAAATGGAAAAACAAGAAATATTGTGTATCCCACAGCACTTCAATAAATATCGAATTGAAAAAGAAACGCTGCAATGTAACAATTTTTTCGATATGGAAAAAATAAATAAAATGACTCAAAATAAATTGAATATTTGTGTAATGTCTTTCCTTAAAATTTATTTTAGTTAGTGGCGTAGCAACGCGCGCAGGGTACAGCTAGTATATATATAAAAATTTCGTGTCACGATGTTTGTCCGCGATAAACTCCTAAATTAATGATCCGATTTTAACAAAATTTTATACACTGTGTGTAGTTTGGTCCAACTTGAGGGATAGGATAGTTTTTATCTCAATTTATAGTGACAATATTTTTTTATTGCAAATTATTTGTTAATTATAGCCCTTTGTTATAGTTGCTCCAAAATATCTGCGAGTTCCATAAGTTTAATTGTTGCAAAAATAATAATAATAATAATAATAATAATAAATAAATAAATAAAATACGAGTTCATTTCTTTTCGACATAAAAATAAATACATTTAATCAAACGTGAACGTTAAAAAATTATAAAAAGTTAAATTATGCATCTCACGAAAATTGACATCATAATCACTTTAAAGATTTTATACACATTGATAAAGTGCTAATGTAGTTATACACAAGCGAAGTGTGACGTCACTGACCATCTGTGAAGTCAAGAAAAAGATTTCTTATGTTAATCGTCCATTGGATTTTTTGTAAAAAAATTATTAAAAACCGAGAAAATTTATTTTTCGATTTTAATCCCCGTATTTTTGTATAGATATGTATTAGTTACCATGTGCATACGTTAGATTGAGTTATTTTGCTGTCAAATTGACAAAAATTAAGTTTAAATTTCAAAACTCTGTCGTCCTTGGAGTTATTTTGTATTTGGCGATCAAAAACGTAACACGAAAATATGCAAGCCAGATGTATATTTTCGTAATATGTATTGTGCGAAATGTTGTTTCATATTATTCATTACTCTTTTAATATAAGTTATTAAAATAACCATGATTTTTGAAAGGAATTAAATATGTTCGTTAGATATATGTTGGCGATATTTTTTTTTCCCGCCTAGGATGACAGATATGAAATTTATTCCGCTGCAGTATGTTAATATCTTATATCAGATACATTATATATACATTATATTATAAAAAGACTTAAACAATTTCAAAAAGAAACTAAAATTGATGAGGATATTAGTCAAATTATTGAATTTTGTAAAACTTCTTGGCCTAAGAAACTTATCGTCTGATATTAAACAGTACATGAAAATAAGACATTTAATATATGTAAATTATGGTTTAGTATTTTCAAATAACAAATTAATTGTTCCAAAAAGTTTGAGACAAAATCATAGAATAATAATAAAGGAAGAAGGAGCATGCCAATACTCTAATGCTTACAAACCCCTTCTAGTGTAATGCCAGCGAAAGCTACTTTTGCTCCTCTCAACCTTGAAGTAAGGCACCCATCCTCAGCGCATTTATCGCTGTTTGTTGTGGGTGCTGCCTCGCAGACTGATTGAGAGAGAGACGAGACGATTCAAAAATCTCGCCAACAAGTCGCCAACCAATCAGATGGAAGCACTGTTACAACCGTATACCCGGCATTCCTGGATTTTACAAACCGAAACTAAAACACGTATACTCCTTCTTCCTTTATTATTATTCTATGGACAAAATATGCTAGCTTTAATACATGAAGCACATTTTGGAATTGAGAAATGCAAAAACAGAGCGCGTGAAATTTTTATTGGCTAGGTATGACAAATGAAATTCAACATCTTGTGTTTAAATGTCAAATATGTGAAAGATTCAGAAAGAAACATTCAAAAGAGCCCATGCAGTCCCAAATAAACCTTTTGAAAAAATTGGCATGGACATATTACAATTTGCAAATCAAAATTATCTAGTAGTTGATGATTATTATTCTAAATGAATAGAACTTTCTGTCATAAAAGATAAAACAGCGAATGAGATCATAAGGAAATTAAAAGATATTTTTGCTAGGTATGGTATTCCAAATGAGGTTGTATGTGATAATAATCCCTTTAATAGTTATTTGCTTAAGAAATTTGCTGAAGATTGGATTTTGAAATAAAATTTAGTAGCCCTAGATTTCCTCAGAGCAATGTAATGGTTGAGAAGGCTGTAGGAATAGTTAAAAATATTTTGAGGAAAGTGCAGGATGTAAACATAAGTCTAATGGAATATCGCAATACACCAATTAGTGGATTAGATTTGTCCCCAGCACAACTTTTATTTAATAGAAGGTTAAGAACTAAACTTCCTATCAGTAGTAAATTACTAAATATTGAAATCAACAATCCTAAGTCGAAATTTCGTGGACGACAGGCTAGGCAAAAATACTATTATGACAGAAATACAAAATCACTGTCAGAGTTAAATTCGGGAGCTAGTATACTTTTATTTAATTTTAAAAATGGGCAATGGGATAAAGGTGAAATTATTGCAAAACATAAAGCTCCCAGATCATACGTTGTAAGGGATATAAACGGGAATATATTTCGAAGAAATAGGCAACATATAACGATATCAAAAACTCCTTTTGAATATAATAATGCTTATGATGATATAATAAATGGGGATGAGAAAGAAAACTGTGATAATTTGTCAGTGCCAGTCACAAACAATGACAGTCAACAAGATGTGCAGCCTAAAACAACAATTACAAGAAGGGGCTGAATAGTTAAACAACCTTCTAGATTCAGAGACTTTATCATGTAAGCAAAAACATCAGAATAGCAATGAAGCTAATCAACAATGTATATTATAATGTATTGTGAACCTACATATCCTAGATTTGATGTATCTGCATTGTCATTTCTTCTAAGTTATGAATATGTACTTACATTTAAATGTATATAATTTAATTGTTTAAATTAACTGAAGGAAAGGATGTAATAGATATGTGTAACCGTATAGTCAAGAATAACTGTAACCGGCAATTAGTAACTGTTGTCACTTGCTAAGCGTCCTTTGACTGCATGGGCTGTCGCTGCTGAATAAAGATGTTTATTAAGTTTTATTGTGAATCAGTAATTGAGTTATGAACTTAATAATAATATAATTAAGATGAACAAAGGATTTTCTACAATTTAAGTAGGATATAAAACTAAACAGGAGCAGTATTGCTTGCTTTTGCAGTTAGCTGTGTATTCTAGAATTTGACATCTTGAGCATCTTAACCTGTGTGAGGGGTCTCAAGAAGCATCTGTGAAGGTCCAGCTGTAGTGTTTGAGCATTGATGGAAGCCTCTGCCAGTGGGGTGGGGGCTTGGATGATTTAGTTATTAAGACCAGGGGTTCTAGAATCTTGCGGTCTGATTACTTCTATTAAGTCGTGTGTACCGGAGAGCAGGCCACTTAAGTCTAGTAGTCTTTTGAGTATAAGCCTATCCTCCAGTTCCTCTGGAACTCCCAGGAAGAGGAAGCGCTGTTGTGGATATGGCTTATGTTTGACAACTAGTTTCTGTCTTATCTCAATATTTGAGCCCAGGTCTTTGATAAGATGTTCTGTGTCTGCCTCCCACTCACATAGCAGGTCCACTGATTTCCTGCAAACAGTGGTTCTTGTGATTTTGGCTGACGTAGGGACTCTGTGTCGTCGCAGGAAAGCTACAATATCAGATCCCCTGTAAGTTAACGTTGTGGACAAGATATAAATTGTTCTTTTGGATGCATTGTAGCTCGCCCAGGCTTGCATGAAACATTTTTGATGAGGAGATGTGGAATCTTTGGTTCTTGTGAGTTTTTGTTGAGGAGTAGTGTTCGTTGTTGTTGTTAAGGTTTGTGCTGTTGTTGGAGTAATGCTTGAATTTTCTGCAATTGTTGAGGGATGTTGTGGCTACTGTACTCTTTGTGTTTGATTGGTTAGATGGCAAGGAAGGCGTTCCTGTAGGAGTACCTGGTGTTTATTGAGAGCATCATTCATGTTTTCCTGTAGGGATTTGATTTCCTGCAGGTGGCGGTCCATGTCAGAAAGCTTATTTTGGATAGAGGTATGTATGTCGCTGAAGTTGATTAGATTGGCTTGGTTGTTACTGAGGGTGGTGAAAGTGATTTATTTAGCGCGTTCGTCTGGGGTGACTGGGTTGTGTTTGGTGGGCTCCTGATTAGCGCTTTTATTTGCATAAAAGCATTTTTTAAGAGTAGGAGTAAAGTTTTTCCGTTTTTCTGTCATGTAAGCTTAATAATGTCTATTGCTGCATTTGTGATATCTTCTATTGACATGTAGCTCCTGAAGGTCTCGTTATGCTCGTAGACAACCTGTAGAGTTGTTGGCTGCGAGGGTTTTTTCTTGGATTTCTGTAGTTGTTTGGTGGAGGTAGCTGATCCCAAGGAACGTGTCAATTTTGAGGACTTGATAGAGACGTAGGATTCTACCGAATCACCATCTTAGGCGTTGACTTCATTTTTGTCAGAGCCCGGATCATTCTGTGATGACACTTTAGTATCCGACATGGTGGCTGATTGTTGCCAGTTGATTAAAGTTGTATTTTAGCTTTGAGAAAAGCTTTTATATTATTTAAAAATGTATAAGCAAGAAGGATGTTTTTATTATAATTGAAATAATCAGATTTGAATAGCGGAGGAAGTTCGCCAGAGATTCTGCACTGCATCATGAGAAGGGAGGATAGCAAATAACAAAAGACCAGGAGACTAGTCCCCTGAAAATGACTTAGAACAAAGAAAAAGGAATTGGAGAGATAGGCAAAACAAACAAACAAATAATCTGGTGTGTTGCTCATACGACTTTCTCTTCCCCTGAAATTTAATACTATAAATACAGGTTGGAGATTAAGAGGTAAGATAAGAGTACTGTTATGTAAACCTATGTTAAACAATTCAAATTAGGCTTCAGAAGAGTTTTATATGATAATTAGTTCTGTGTGACGGGGCTACCGCCGCCCTCAGCCCCCCGTTTCATTAATGCACCTACATTTCTATAGAATTTAAATCTGTTAGTAAAATTAAAAGTTCACTTAAAATTATTCAGACAATTTTCAAACGCAACATTCCTTGAAACTTATCAATCTTGATCAAATTTTTCCAGCAATAAACTTATATTAACTCCAAAATACAGTATTTGTATATCCTAAAATTATTCTTTTTTATGTCACTCTCAGAGACACAGACAAAGATCAAACGTTAAAAAACTTGACTACGGTAATCAGGAAGCCTCAATACGCGTAAATATACAAAAAACAAGCGATGAATATTTAGCTTAAAAACATAAATTATTTACCATATCTCTATGAGAAATTCATTTCAATTCCCGAACAGCTTTCCTGGAAATGGGAAAATATTATTAATAAAGCACATCCACTAACAACAAAAAAGAATGTTATCGCTTAAATATTTGCAGCCCTGTATATCTTTCGAAGATTATATACAGACCACATGGTGCACCTAAATATAATCCTATAATAATAATACATGGCCCAGCCTGAAATACACTTCCATCAATTTTCAACTATTGCCGCACTTTTATCTAGTTCTTTTGTGTAGCCCTGTAAACGAACAGTGAATGATTTCCCTACCATATTCTACATAAGACATGTTTTTACGCATATAAAAACTATATATTCGTTTCATTTGGTTTAGTGCAGTCTATAGATGTTAAACTGTACGTACCAGCACTTTTCCCCATAGACGTGATGTATTCGAATTGTCTTGGGCGTCCCTGTACTTAATTTGCTTCATCTCAACGAAAAGCTTAGTGTAGCATCCCTATATCATACACATTTAGAATACCAAGTTTGGACTTTTTGCTACTATTTGTTCTTGAGCTATGCTGATAACACACAGACAGAAGACACACAGACCATTCGCTAAAAACATGATTTTCGGATTTAGGGGACCCCAAAACGTGCAAATATAACAAAAACTCACGTTCGAAAATTTGACCCTAAAACAATACTTTCTCTACCTTATGGGTAAGAGAAAGTAAAAATAGGATTTTGAGAGAGGTACCACTTTTAAACAGGTTCTATTGATTAGGTTAATTAGTTTTTACTTAAAAAAAAATAAAAAATAAAATAAAAAAGGCGGGGGGTGGGCAAAACCAAAGTTGAGAAACGAGCGTGACAAGCGACCACCCCCACCCCCGGTATGTGGAGGCTAATTAAAGAGAGAAATTGGATTTGAGAGGGAGAGATTACTCAGTTATGTTCCCATATCTGAGAGAACAAGTCCCTCAGAACACAGGAACAAATGGACTTTGATTAAAATGAGGAGGGTAGCAGACTTAGTCTTAAAATTAGATGGGAAGACAGTTAAATTATTGAGTTCCCGTGCATGAGAGAACAAGTCCCTCAGAACACAGGAACAACCGGGCTTTAACAAAAAGAGATTGATGGCCTTTGATTAAAGTGAAAAAAAAAAAAATGGAGACTACTGATAAAGAGAACACCCAACTGACAGTCAGAATACCTAACTGAGAGTGTAATTAAAAAAAAAAAAATGACGAACTTGAGCTAGATTGAGACTTCATACGGTGGGAGACTAAGTTCCAAATTAGAGGATTGTTCCAAAGTCGTGGTATAAGAGGATGCAGCCTGACAGGAAGCTAGAGAGAGGGAAGGGGACTAGAGAAAGCAGAAGCTAACTGGGAACAAGATCCCAAGTTGTCGCCAAAATCGTCGGGGGAGGCCTTCGAGATAGCGCGCAGACCGTCGCCACCAACTAAAAAGGGCTGAAGGGGCAAAACTCAAATACTTAAAAAAAATTTTGAGAAATAAACTAAGTCCACAAAAACATATTGAAATCAAGTAAGGTCTGAAATTTTAGGTTTTAAACGAAAAATCTCTAAGTCCGAAGAAACTCATTAGATTAATTTGTTAATTAAGTATTAATTTGATTAATCAGGGATTTAGATAATTGTTTAAATAAGTTGTAGTGAAGAAGAGGCAGCTTGATCCTCAAATACTACAAAGTCCATTTTAAAAGTAAAAGTTTGAAAGGGAAGAGGAGATGAAAGTTAGGCTAAAACTCTTAAGTCCATAAAAGTTGATTAAGCTAGTTTGTTAATTGTAATTAGTTCAGAGGCAAATGAGTAGGGCTAATGGTACAGGGGACAGAAGTTAAGAGTTTTGTCGAGAAAATAATGGACTTTGTCACATATCACAGTGTAGTCGTAGAGTCATTTGCATAATGGCTACCCAGCCACCCTGATAGTGGAAGGGGCGAGAACCCTTCGAGAGGAAGTGGATGCTTCCATGGACTTAAGTCTTGATGATTAATTGGAAGTAATAATTTGAATAATCTTGTTTTAAAATTACTAAATAAAGAGGTACATTTTATTGTTTTTGGGGAAAGAAGGAATCATTATCCGGTTGCTATTTGAAGTTGAAATTTCTAATTTTCGGAGCATATTGAGTTGGTAATTTTAAAAGCTAATTATTTTAAGAATCAGGGTGGCTGAGTACAAGGTTAAAACATAGACAACAGAGGGAATGATTACTAAGTCTGAAACTACAGTAGATAAATTTAAAAGCATCTTTTAGAAAAACTGTCATAATTTAATTATGAATATATGTCAGCCGCGGCTGCCAAAATATATGGGTGAGGAGCTGATTAAACTGGCTTTAAGTGAAATTAAGTTTTACTTTTGCGGGTTCATTAGATTTTTATTAATAAGTTTTTAAAGTTTTTGAAAAGTCCCATTGAAAATACAGGGTAGCCGCTTCTTGCAAACGAAAAGGTAGAAACGGAATTACATATTTTAAATAAACTGTCATATCTTTTGAGCAAATTATGTTAGAGACATGAGAGTAGTACCATTGTAAAGAGCAAAGTTTTAGGAAAAATAAATGATACAGTACCTACCTCCGACTTACCCCTTTGCTAAGTTTTTAGCCTGATCTCCCGGAACACAAACAGAACGTCTTGATACTTTGGAAGCAGAACTCTTTTCTTTCCGAGCTCGTAATTGAAAGATTGCGGGTTCGATACTCGAGCAGGCCAAAAACCGTCGTGTATACATTAATGTTATCTGGTGTACGTGAAATCCGTCGTGGCTGCAATGTCCTCCAAGTTTCCATTTAAATTATACCTCTAGGGGTCCCCGAAGGGAGAGGGGGAGCCATCTCCTCCAAGGAGGATTAAAATTGTAATGGCATGTCTCCAGACCATTTTTAGGGGTATATGCCAGATCGTTGCCAATTGTCCATAGAGCAGTACTAATGTGACGTTAAAACCAAACTATCAACCAACCACTGGCATACGGATAATACAACGAGATATATAAAGTAGAGTGATAAATGGTAACCCTTGAGAAGGTCCAAGATGAGTCATTTGACATGCTCTCCTTGCACCTTCGTATTCGGTGGTTCCCTTGGTAACAGCTTATTTTCAGTAAATTTCTATTGGCAACGGTTTGGAGATTGTTCTTCGCATAGTCATAACCGCCAATGTTTTTGTTTACTTACGTAGTTTAATATTCTTTTGTTCTAAATCATTTTGATTTTGATTTTACTTATTTTTTATTTCGTGTAGTTGAACTTTAACCGACAAAATGCTTAAAAATAGTTGAAAAATTATTATTTGTTGTTAAATTTAGCTCCTTAAAAGTTTAAATTTTCTTTTATAAACACTTTTAAACTTTGTTGGGAAACGAGGAAAAAAAAAGGTATTTTATTATTTATTAAAATGTGAAATATGTGTAATTTTTTTTTAAACAATTTATTTCGGTCATAGGACTGTCATGTTACGTAATAATAATGATAATTTGTCGAACTGATATTTTAAAAGCCAAAATAGCGATAAAGGGCCAAACACAGCAACCTATTGGAGCATGTCACGTGATTCATCTTGAACCATGGAAAGCTAATCCTTCATCCATTGAATCAGCACTCTAATATATATATCTCGTTGGGATAATACGTAAGTACCTTTTTTTTTTAAATTAATTAATTGTTGTTTATATATGAGTAATGGGTTGCTGAGCTTAATTAACGAAATTTACTGTATTCAATTATTAAAATATTCTTTTCTTAAATGTGGGCAAATTTTACATTTTTTTAGTTTTTAGAAACAGATCAAATATGTTTATAAAATATTGCTTTTATTTCAAAGAAATATAAAATATAATCTGCAATAAAAGTTGCCCATTGTAAATAAGATCTACTTTCCTAATAAAAACAAACTTCCAGCTCGGGCAATTGGTATAAATACAGCAAAAAACTTTCGGTTTCATCCCATTTAAGGCAAAGGGGTGGTCAGCCAGAAACTCGCGAGTGATTTGGTGAAATAGGGATTTAGACTAGTGAGAGCAGTTACTGTATTTCGAACCCTTACTCGCAGTAGAATTTTTGTGGGTCACGAACTTGCTGGTTGCTAAATCCAAAGTAAAACTACAAAAAAATAAATAAATAAATAAATAAATAAATAAATAAAACAAAAATAAAAATTCAAAAACCTGATGAATTAGCCTCTTTACCTTCAAAAGAAATAAATGAAAGAGGCTAATAATATTCTAAATACATATATATATATATATATATATATATATATATACTAGCTGTTACCCGCGACTTCGTTCACGTGGAAATTTTGATGTGTATGTGTGGGAACTGACGGTTTGATCATAATATATAATGTAATGAAACCTTATCATTGTGGTGCTGTGCAAAACAGAGTCTGATAAAGTATACTCAAAAAAATTTGTAACTCATTGAAAGATCTACGGGAAAAATATACAATTTGTTTTTATTCTAATACCGATCTGTATACAACATTAAATGACTTATTATTGTCTGTCAGCACATGTAAGTTCTGGGCACTTGAAACACGTGAACAACCAACATATAATTGACCGTGTGAGAAGCATGGAGTTCCTAAATGAATGCCTGTCACTTTTAAGGTTTGGCCCTAGGATTTGTTGATCGTCATTGTAAAAGCTAATTTCAATGGAAATTGCAATCTCTTGAAATGAAATGGCAAGTTGTTGTATGCGGGGGATCAAAACGCTGTCTCCTTTAGCAGTTCCTGTAATAACGGTACATTTTATGATATTAATACCCAGCTCTGTGATACGAAGCCTAGGGCCGTTGCACAGTCTGGGTGCTTCAAGGTTGTGCATCAGCATAGCTGGAACGCCAACTTTAAGCTCCAACATATGGGACGGTACTCCCGTTAACTCCAGAGAGTTGAGAAATTCAACGGGGTAGGCAATACTATCGTCATCAGCCACCACAGTGTCTATGGATGTATATAATTTTGAATTGCCGGCGGTCATGTCTAAAATTCTTTTGTTTATTCTATTGACTCACTCGTTCTTAGGCGATAGCACTGCCCTCTCACACAACCATTCATCATTACTTATATTAACATCCAAATCGGAAAAGACTTGCATGATAAGTTCATCTTCTGTAGCCACTGGATGGAAAAATTCTTCGGAAAATTGAATTTTCCCATCTGCGTCCGTTTCTGGACGACCCTCACCAATTTTCAAAAGCTTATTTGCACAGACACCTGATTCTTGGTCGTTGTACAGTCGGACGTGCATGTTGCATGTAAGATGGAGCTTTTCAATCCTATACCAGAGTGGCGACGCCTTGAGACATGCGTTTATTTCATACGCCGGTGTGCCCTTCTCAATAACTGGTGTAGTGTCTGTCTAAAGTCGCCTGCGAGCAAAACGACAACGCCGCCCATCAACGTATGGTTACCGAGGATGTCCTGCAGACTCCGGTTCAACGCCTCTATTGCATGCTTGTGCGACATTGTGCACTCGTCCCATACTATCAACTTGTACTGCTGCAAAAGGCCTCCCCGTCCGCTGTTTTTGGTGATGTTGCATGTTGGGATATTTTCGCTTGCAAGATTAAGCGGCAATTTGAAAATAGAATGTGCAGTCCGGCCACCGTTAAGCAAAGTTGCAGCAATGCCCGAGGAAGCTACAGCCAGAGCAATATTGCGGTCCTTGCGGAGTTGGGCAAGCAGAGGATTCAGCACAAATGTCTTACCCGTACCCCCTGGTGCATCAAGAAAGAATAATCCCTCCTCTCCACTATTTATTCGGCACAAAATCATTTCATAGACTTGACGCTGCTCAGGAAGTAATCGTGGTACCATTTCATTGACCTGCGCTTCTAAAACCGCGATATCGTAGTTTAGCTCCTTTACAACATCGCTTGAAAATTCCCCTCTTCTCTGAGGTGTGGGTAGGCCGAAATCAGCAGGACATTTTCCAGATATGGAAATCATTTTATCTTCAATCAATACTAAAAGCTTCGTTAATGATTAGATCATCGTGAGTGCCATCCAGCCTATATGCAATATCTTCTGATATAGCGTCCTTGTATTTATCCCACAGCTGCAGCGGGTATCGAGGAAAATTATTTCCCGATTTTAATCCCCATATTTAGGTATATAGTATATGTATTAGTTATCATGTGCATGTGTTAGATTGAGTTATTTTGCTGTCAAATTGACAAAATTTTAATTTTAAATTTCAAAACTCTGTCGTTCTTGGCGCTTATTGTATTTGGTGATCAAAAACGTAATACGAAAATATACATGCCAGATGTATATTTTCGTAATATGCATGGTACGAAATATTGTTTCATATTATTCATTACTCTCTTAATATAAGTTGTTAAAATAACCATGATTTTTGAAAGGAATTAAATTATGTTCGCCAAATAATTTGGAGATTTTTTTTTTTTTTTTCTGCCAAGGATGACTGATATCAAATCTATTCCGCTGCAACATATCTTATATCAGATACTTTATTTAGACATTTGAAAACAAATTTGACTTCAAATTATGATAGAATATTTATATTTTAATTAGTATATTAGTTGAATATTTATTGTGTTAATATCATCCCTTGAAATGAAATGTTTGTGTTTTCAATCGAATATGGAAGTTTGCCATTTTTTTTTTCCTAGAGTTTTGAAATTAAAAATTCAAATTTTGTCAATTTTACAACAAAAATAACTTAATCTAACGCATGGACATGATAACTAATACATATCTATACCTAAATATGTGGATTAAAATCGGGAAATAATTTTCCTCGATTTTTAATAATTTTTTACAAAAACTCCAATGGGCGTTTAACATATGAAATATTTTTCTTGCATCCACGAACGGCCAGTAACGTCATCACGTCGCTTGCGTAATTCTTTCTATTTTTTCCTTGGCGAAAAATGTCCGATCTACTTCAGCATCAAAATAAAAAAAATTGTCCAGAATTATCAATAAGAAACGCCTTTAATATAATGCTGAATTTTAGCTTTTATGCCAAGCGTGTTTCATTGGTTTCATCCGCCGTACTAAAAAATAAATAAATAAAAAAAAATTTGAAGTTGAGGTGTATAAAAAAATGCCATGAAATAAAATTCAGAAGAAATATGTTAGATTTGTAATATTACTGTTTTATTTTAAAATTATAAAGTGTCATTTTCTCATCGACCAATTTAACATTTAGTAATTTTTTATTTTTCGCGTGAAAGCATGTTTCATTTTATGTTGAAAAAATAAATAAATAAATAAATAAATAAATAAAAAATACCTCGTAAACTTTTTTGGCAACAATTAAGAATTCAAATGGCTTATATTAAGTCAAATACCAGTTTATTATTTTCATATTTTAATTAATTTTAAAAAATCTAATCAAATTTGCGGTATAAGTAGTAGCCTATGTTCTATTCCAGACTATTCTCTATCTCTGTACCAAATTTCATCCAGATCCGTTTAGCCATTGTAGCGTGATTGAGTAACAAACATCCATCCATCCAAACTTTCGCATTTATATATTAGTATAGATTTTTTAGGAAAAACAAATAAATAAATAAATATTATTATTGTTACAAAATTGTAAATAATTGTGTTTATTTTTGTATAAATTCTTTCAAAGAGGCTTAGTAAGTAGATAAAGTGCTAATTTTGTGCATTTCTAGTCGTTTTAGCGTTGAAATAGCCTTATTTTCCCTTAAAAACGCATTAAAAAGCCCCAGTAATGCAGATAATGGATTTGGCGCCAAATTTGGCGACTTTTTCCCACGTTGGCGATTTTTTTGGCGACCTTGGCGAGAAAATCCTTATATGGGATATACCAAATATGGAAGCTGTAAGTTGATTGGTTGACCACTTTCTAGAGTTTTCTCGAAAAATCTGGGCTCCATGGAACAGCATATAAGGAGCGCTTCCTCGCCAAGGCAGTCAGTTCAGTTCAGATCTCAGCCAGCTTCGCTAGTGCTTGCATTGCTCTTGAGCCTCTTTGAGAGAGACTTGCTTCAAGTGTTATTGGTATACAGTTTGTACTGTGGATTTGCTATTGACAGCTGTTGTTTAAGCTGTGGTTACTGCTTGAATTGAAGCTGATAATTGGTTTATTGACCTGTATTTTTCTGGAACTTTCTGTGAATAAATTACTGAATTTTTGTACGTTTGGCCTTTCATTCTCAGACAACTCACGAACCCCCAAGTACGCAACATTTCTGGTGTCAGGAGTGGGGTTTTGTCTGTGAATGGTGATAACGAGAGCTATGGAACAAGAAATGAAGAAATTTCTAGAAGGACTCACTGCCCAGATGAATGAGTTAAGAACCGGATTGATAGAGAAAATAGAAACAGGACAAAGAGAAATGAAAGAGGGACAGAGAGAGATGAAAGATAGCCTGAGTCAAGAGATGAAAGAAATGAAGGTAGCACAAGAGAAAATGGAAACATCGCAAAGAGAGTTGAAAGACAGTTTGGGTGAAGTTCAGGAAGAAATTAAATCTAATCAAGATGACATGAAGAGAGAGCTTTCAACGGTGAAGGAATCAATCGAGGGTAAACTAACGGTGATGGAAAATAGAATGGATGGAATAGAAGAGAAAGTTATAAAGATAGAAGAAAATTTTGAAGAGGAAGTTTTGAAAATAGAAGAAAGTTTTGAAGAGAAAGCTATGAAGATAGAAGAAAATGTTATGAAGGTTGAAGAGAAAGCTATGAAGATAGAAGAAAATGTTATGAAGGTTGAAGAGAGTGTTACGAGGATGGAACGAAGTTTCGAGGAGAAAGTTAAAGAAAATTTTGATCAGGAACTGAAAGGAAGGTTTTCAGAGATAGAAGGTAAACTGAAGAGAATGGAAGAAGATCTGGAAAGAAAAGTG
>CAWVNO010002272.1:0-16000 GCA_963930645.1 Salticus scenicus | reverse complement strand
CATTTGGGCAATGAATAATGATGGCTATAGGAGAGTCGGCTATAAAGAAGTTGGCGAGAAATGTCCTAGGTACTTCGATGCCAAATTTCAAATTTTGCTTGGGTATCTGATACTAAAGCTGTTCCGAAGAAAAAAACAGAAGGGAAAATAATAGACTTAAAAAATTAAAATGTTAATTAAGCAACGCTGCCACGCTATATGACGTATCTAGCGATGAATACACACGGTGTTACGAAAAGATTGTCTATGTGAGGATTAAGCCATTTGAGATTTTCTTCTCTCCGACAACTCATAAACAAGATGGTTGTAACAAATTATAAATTTAATAAATAATTACATACATAAGGTAATTGTAAATATGGTTTCAATTTAATATTATCTATATTAAAAAAATCTTACTTTTGTCTGCAAATTTGTCAGAATCAAAAAACTTTGCGATATCTTCACGTTTCACACACCATGGAAGCCAAAAATGACTTTAGAAAATTTTGTCTGTGTGTGTCGTCGTGAATGTATGTCTGTAACGCTATTTATGTCTAGGTATCACGTGAGAACGGCTAAACGGATTTCAATGGCGTATTTCAACGCAGGAATTTTGGTCCTTACCCAACATAAAATTATATCTATCAACTTTTTGAAATTTCCCCCTTCGTTCCCTTCCTGGGGGTGGGACAAAATTCAAAAGTACGTTTGTAAGCATAACTCGGCTCCAAATTCCGTCACAGTAAAGAAATTGCGCACGAAGAGACTAGACATAAGTAAAACTAAAAAGTTACCTACGTTTTAGGAATTTCCGATTTTTGAGAGGAGAAACTGGAAAATCGATTTTTGGCTGGAAATTTCACAAATTCTGGTCAAATTCTTTCACAAATTCTTTTTAGTAAAACTCGACCAAAAATGAAACAAAAATGTTTGAAAAAAAAAAAAAACTATGCGACTTCCTTACGATTTTTCCAAAAACATATTTTTGTTCTTTTGTGATTTGCGATTTTTTTGGGGGTTAGGAGGGGACAAAATCGAGACACACCTTTTAGCGCTAAATTTGTCCTGGTAAATCTATGGCAGTTGCGTTCAGGAATTTTGGTGCTTGGATGGTTTATATGTATCCAACACCTAAAGTAACGGGATTTATCAAAATTACCCTCATCCCCCCCCCCACTTTGGGGGGACAGATGGCAAAAACATCTTTGTAAGCATAACTCGGCTCCAAATTACTTCACAGTGAGGAAATTGCACATGGGAAGACTACACATGAGTACAAATAAAACGTTATCTGCGATTTAGAGAGTTTTGATTTGTAAGGAGAGGGAGGGGGAAATCACTTTTTGGCGGGAAATTTTAAAAATTCCCAATTTTTGAGTAGAACTCTACCAAAAATGGAACAAAAATGTTAAAAACAGACATGCGTCTTTCTTGGGGGTATTTCCAAACACGTTTCTGATTTCTTTTTTTTCTTTTTTGTGATCTGCCATTATAATTATTTATTATTATTATTATTGGTGAGGGGGAGGGAAGTATGTGTTACGAAGGGCAAATTCGAGACAGATTGCCCAAGACAGGTTTAGCTCTAAAATGGGGCTCTCGAACTTGCTACTTTGAAGCACAAAATTTGTCCTGGAAAATTTATGAGAGCTGCGGTCACGAAGTTTGGTACTTGAATTGTTTATATCTATTCAAAACCTAAAGTAACGGGCATTATCGATTTCCCTCTGTGAGGGGGTGGGGATGGGGGCGTAGGATGCAAAAAATTATTGTAAGCATAACTCGGCCCCGAATTACTTCACGCTGAAGAAATTGCACAAGAGGAGACTAGACTTGAGTATAAATAAAACATTACGTACGTTTTTAAAATTCTTGATTCTTAAAGGGGAGAAGGGAAAAATCGTTTTTCGGGAAGAAATCTCAGAAATTCCGGATTTTTAAATTGAGTTCTACTAAAAAGTTACATAGACATTGAAAACAGCTACGTAACTTCTTTAGTATATTTCCCAAAACACATTTTCGTTTTCTGTTTCTCTTTTTTTGGGGGGAGAGGGGCAATAAACACGTGTAAAAACTCGTTTTCCTGCTTCAATTCGCCTTAAATTATTTTAGAATTTCGAATTTTTGTGTGTGGATGTTGATTAGTGCACGCATTATGTACTTTAGTGGGATTTCGCAAAATTTCGGACATACCCGCTGGGGAAAGGGAGGTAAGAAGCAGTAAGTTCTGACGAAGGCAGTGAATACCCGAACTCCTCACGTTGTGAGCGGGAAAAACATGTAAAGTACACCACGGAAACTTTAACTTAGGTTATTAATAATGATATGTGATTTTGACAATTCATTTAAGTATAGTGTCCAGCGAAGCGGGCAAAGCCAGCTAGTCTATATTAATTAAATCAAACTTTTGTCTGTAAATTTGTCAGAATCAAAAAACTTTGCGATATCTTCACGTTTCACACACCATGGAATCATAAAATTACTTTAGATAATTTTGTCTGTCTGTGTGTGTGTCGTCGTGAGTGTATGTCTGTAATGCTATTTTCGTCTGGGTATCAGTGACAACGGCTAAACGGAATTCAACGGCGCTCGGCAGGAATTTTGGTCAATACCCAACTTAAAATTATATCTATCAACTTTTTCGAAATCCCCCCTCCCCGTTACCCTCCTGGGGGGGGGTGCGTTTGTAAGCATAACTCGGCTCCAAATTACATCACAGTAAAGAAATTTCTATAATGCTATTTTGCTATTAAAACGAATTGCTGCTTACTAACCAGGCTAACAAAATGTAAACATTGGATCATCATAAAGTGTGACGTCAGGCAGTGTTTTGAAGTCACGGGATTTTTGGTTATCAATAAAGTAAGAGAAATCGTTAAATATGCAAAGGAAAATTTATAATATGGTTTATGAGTACTTTTTCTTATATAGTACGTTGTTTAGTTTAATGCTATTGCCCTTCAAATAATTTGAGCCTATAGATCATAATGATAAATTTTCGTTGTATCCCTCTAAAAATTTATAAATGCTAAACTTATCAAAATCTATAAGTTCGTACGATGGTTACCTATAGCATACACATAAATTTTCAGATCAGTCAGATGAGACATTTAGACGCTATTGCATTTTAAATAATTTGAGCCCATAAGCTACAATGATAAAGTATTTTTCTTTGTGTCCCTGTAAGAAAACTGTAAGAATAAGATCTATGGCAGTTGCGTTCAGGAATTTTGGTGCTCGGATAGTTTATATGTATCCAACACCTAAAGTAACGGGATTTATCAAAATTACCCTCGCCCCCCCCTTTGGAGGAATAGATGGCAAAAACATCTTTGTAAGCATAACTCGGCTCCAAATTAATTCACAGTGAAGAAATTGCACATGGGAAGACTACACATGAGTACAAATAAAACGTTATCTGCGATTTAGAGAGTTTTGATTTGTAAGGAGAGGGAGGGGGAAATCACTTTTTGGCGGGAAATTTTAAAAATTCCCATTTCTTGAGTAGAACTCTACCAAAAATGGAACAAAAATGTTAAAAACAGACATGCGTCTTTCTTGGGGTATTTCCAAACACGTTTCTGATTTCTTTTTTTTTTTTTTTTTTTGTGATCTGCCATTATAATTATTATACTATTATTATTATTGGCGAGGGGGAGGGGAGTATGTGTTACGAAGGGCAAATTCGAGACAGATTGCCCAAGACAGGTTTAGCTCTAAAATGGGGCTCTCGAACTTGCAACTTTTAAGCACAAAATTTGTCCTGGAAAATTTATGAGAGCTGCGGTCACGAAGTTTGTTGCTTGAATTGTTTATATCTATTCAAAACCTAAAGTAACGGGCTTTATCGATTTCCCTCTGTGAGGGGGTGGGGATGGGGTTGTAGGAGGCAAAAAATTATTGTAAGCATAACTCGGCCCCAGATTACTTCACACTGAAGAAATTGCACAAGAGGAGACTAGACTTGAGTACAAATAAAACATTACGTACGTTTTTAAAATTCTTGATTCTTAAAGGGAAGAGGGGAAAAATCGTTTTTCGGGAAGAAATCACAGAAATTCCGGATTTTTAAATTAAGTTCTACTAAAAATGTTACATAGACATTGAAAACAGCTACGTAACGTCTTTAGTATATTTCCCAAAACACATTTTCGTTTTCTGTTTTTGGGGGGGCAATAAACACGTGTAAAAACTCGTTTTCCTTCTTCAATTCGCCTTAAATTATCTTAGAATTTCGAATTTTTGTGTGTGGATGTTGATTAGTGCACGCATTATGTACTTTAGTGGGATTTCGCAAAATTTCGGACATACCCGCTGGGGAAAGGGAGGTAAGAAGCAGTAAGTTCTGACGAAGGCAGTGAATACCCGAACTCCTCACGTTGTGAGCGGGAAAAACATGTAAAGTACACCACGGAAACTTTAACTTAGGTTATTAATAATGATATGTGATTTTGAGAATTCATTTAAGTATAGTGTCCAGCGAAGCGGGCAAAGCCAGCTAGTCTATATTAATTAAATCAAACTTTTGTCTGTAAATTTGTCAGAATCAAAAAACTTTGCGATATCTTCACGTTTCACACACCATGGAATCATAAAATTACTTTAGATAATTTTGTCTGTCTGTGTGTGTGTGTCGTCGTGAGTGTATGTCTGTAATGCTATTTTTGTCTGGGTATCACATGACAACGGCTAAACGGAATTCAACGGCGCTCGGCAGGAATTTTGGTTCATACCCAACTTAAAATTATAACTATCAACTTCTTCGAAATCCTCCCTCCCCGTTCCCCACCTGGGGGGGGGGGGGCGTTTGTAAGCATAACTCGGCTCCAAATTACTTCACAGTAAAGAAATTGTACACGAGGAGACTAGACATAAGTAAAACTAAAAAATTATCTGCGATTTAGGAATTTTCGATTTTTAAGGGGAGAAAGTGGAAAAATCGATTCTTGGCGGGAAATTTCGCAAATTCTGGATTTTTGAGCAGAATTTTATCAAAAATGGAACAAAAATGTTGAAAAAAATTCTATACGACTTCCTTCGAATATTTCCAAAAACAAATTTTTTTTTTTTTTGTGATTTGCAATTTTTCTGAGGGGTTACGAGCGGGTTAAAATCGAGACACACCTTTTAGCGCTAAATTTGTCCTGGGAAATCTATGGGAGCTGCTTCTAGGAATTTTGGTGCTTGGATAGTTTATATGTATCCAACACCTAAAGTAACGGAATTTATTAAAATTACCTCCTCCCCCCCTTGGGGAGACAGAAGTCAAAAACATCTTTGCAGGCATTACTCGGCTCCAAATTACTTCACAGTGAAGAAATTGCACATGAGGAGACTACACATGACTACAAATAAAACATTATCTGCGATTTAGAGAGTTATGAATTTTAAGGAAAGGGAGGGGAAAATTACTTTTTGATAGGAAATTTTGCAAATTCCGGATTTTTGAGTAGAACTCTACCAAAAATGGAACAAAGATGTTGAAAACAGCCATGCGGCTTCCTTAGGGTATTTCCAAAACACTTTTTATTTTCTGGCGAGGGGGAGGGGAGTATGTGTTACGAAGGGCAAATTCGAGACAGATTGCCCAAGACAGATTTAGCGCTAAAAGGTGAGTCTCGAACTTGCTACTTTTAATCACTAAAGTTGTCCTGGGAAATTTATCAGAGTTGCGGTCACAAAGTTTCGTGCTTGAATTGTTTATATGTATCCAAAACTTACAGTAACGGGGTTTATCGAATTCACCCAGAGGGAAGCAGGAGACAATTATTGTAAGCATAACTCGGCCCCACATTACTTCACGGTGAAGAAATTCCACAAGAGGCGACTAGACTTGGTATAAATAAAAATTATGTATGTTTTTGAAATTCTTGATTCTTAAAGGAGAGAGGAGGAAAATCGTTTTTCGGGGAAAATCTTAGAAATTTCGGATTTTTGAGTAGAGCTCTACTAAAAACGTTACAAAGATATTGAAAACGGCTATGTGAGTTCTTTAGGATATTTCCCAAAACACTCATTTCTTGGGGGGGCGGTGGGCGTTGGAAGTTGCAAATTCGAGATCCCCTTTTTAGCGCTAAATTTGTCTTGGTAAATCTATGGAATCTGCGGTCACGAAATTTGGTGCGAAAATTGTTTATATGCATCCGACACTTATTGTAAGGGGTTTTTAGTAAATCCCTCCCTAAACCCCCTTGGGGTCGGGGGCAATAAACACGTTTTCCTGCTTGAATTCGCCTTAAATTATCTAAGAATTTTGAATTTTGGTGTGTGGATGAAGATTAAGTGTACGCATTATGTACATTGGTGGGATTTCGCAAAATTTCGGACATACCCGCTGGGGAAGGGGAGGTAAGAGCAGGTACAGTCGGCTGAAAAATTATTCGAGCACTAGCAATAATCCCTGTATAAAAAAAGTACACTTAATACTGCTTTGTTAAATAAATCCTTATCGAGTCATGTTCTTAGTCAGTCTAAGAACATGATTCGACAAGGATTTATTTAACAACACAGTCTTAAGTGTACTTTTTTAATATAGGAATTATTGGCTAGTGCTCGAATAATTTTGCAGCCGACTGTAAGTTCTGCCGAAGGCAGTTGAAACCCGGACACCTCACGTTGCGAGTAGGAAAAACATGTAAAGAACACAGCGGGAACTTTAACTTAGGTTATTAATAATGATATGTGATTTTGAGAACTCATTTAAGTATTGAACAGTGTCCAGAGAAGCGGGCAAAGCCAGCTACTACATAATGTTTTAACATATAAATAAAATAATATTGGAGGATTTATTGTTTCACGCCGGGGAAGAATTGTTGATATCTAGCTATAAATAAAAATAATTTTAACTATTGTTCTTAAAATTGTTTTTGAGTGTCTTGAAAAAAGGGCGGAGAGTACGATGAGGCGGAGAGTAGTATGATAGTTTTCTTTATCTGTTTATGTTACTAGTTGCAATAATTTTGCAACTGGTTAAATTGCGTTTTGATAGAATTTCAGCCCTATTAATACATCTTCTTTCTAGTACATTTGTAAGACATCTTGAGGATGAAATAGACATCTTCAGGATTTAATGTGGATGAAAGAGATACGTTTAGGATGAACTGTGGATAAGTGTGTTTGAATTACTTGTTACTTGAATTTCACCATTATTATGTTGTATTGTAGAGCAGTTTTTATTTTTTATTTTTTATTCTTTTTATAAAAAAGATATTAAAATTTTAAAAGAAATTTATGGTAAAACATGTTGTTGGAAGTTCCTTGAAAAGAGGTTTAGTTCTGAGTGGGAATTTAGTCGCAGCATAATTACCAACTTAGCACTTTTTGGCTAACAGAAAATGTTAATAAAAATTTTTATTTTACTTAATCAGTGAAAACAGTTACAGTTCGCTTATTAAATATTATGAATATTTCCATTGAAATTTTACGGTAGCTAAAAGGGACTAAGTCGGAAACTGGGAGTGGGGCTTCTCTCCTCTTAAAATCAGGATGGAACACTGGCGAAGAACTCGCACTGCTAATAATGAAACAAAATTTTCTGCTTTTTAAATCAACGATGATATTATAGGTTAAAGAAATTTCTCAAACGAATACCAGTATGAGTTCTGCGCCAGCAATCTATCTCCTGTACAATCCGTTGTCATGCGGGGTACTTATCTACAGTAGACCTTCCAATTAAACTAATTTATCTGTAATAGTGTTCGGCACCACCTTTTTTTCCCACCAGTATATTTGTAGAGTCATAGCCTCCTAAACTAGATGCTTGTCGCGTGGCTCGTAAACTTGGCAACAGTTGAAGCGGTAGACAGCGCCACCTGGTACAGATTGCGTGACATTTTTATTCAACTGTCACCAACAGTTTTAAGAAGTGATATATCATATATATAATCGACGTTTCATCGACTCTATTCGCTTTTTATCTATATCATATCCCACTTTTAAAAATCTTTGGTGGCTGTTGAATAAAAAAGTCTCGCAATCTGTACCAGGTGGCGCTGTCTACCGCTTCAAATGTTGCCGAGTTTCCGAGCTACGCGACAGGCGTCTAGTTTAGGAGGCTATGGTAGAGTAAAGCTTCCCACAAACATGCGCGCTGGTCTTGCACGTTAGATGTAAATTATTCACTACAGGAAAGTGACCCTTGAACTTTTGGATGTGTTTACAATGATATTACTTCTTACTGCTCCTTGAAAAATTTTACAAAAGAAATTCGAGTTTTTCCTGCCAGTTACCATAACAGGAGGTTTGTCAGAAGAGAAAATCTTTCTTCCCCGCGAACGACAGTTAAACAACTACATCACAAGAAATTTGAATAGGACTGCTTGCCGCCTTGGTCCACGCAGATGTTTGTGCGAAGTCTAATAGCCTTCTAATTTAATCGTGAGTACATATTGCTGAATATTACTCTATAAATTTACGGGAGTAAAAAAAAGGTGGGGCCTAACGCTATTATGAATAAATTAGCAGAACTGGCAGATCTACTAAAGTGTAGCCATAAAATAACTTTCTCTGCATGTATAGCAAAAAGCAGGAGTTTCATATATTCTCTATTTTTAACTCTCGTTATTTTCGAATTGTAATTGCCTTCTAAGTAAATCGCAGAAAACCATTACAAAATCTTATTATTACATATTTTATTACTCCAAAGAATAATAACCAGATATAGACCATATAGGACATTGATTACATCCCATTTGCTACTTACAATAGAGAATTTGCACGTTTTCTGATTTTATTCTTATATGATAGAAAATGAAAAGGTAAGAAAATAAATACATACATTTTCTTTTCTTTCTTTCTTTCTTTTTTTTTTTTTTTTTTTTTTTTTTTTTGAAATCTAATTACGGATTTATAACAATTTTAATATCGGACTATTTACTCTATCGAGAAAACGCAGTATAATATATCGTGACGTGACGTCACTCTTTATGACAACAAAAGGAAGTAATCGTTGTTTTCATTTGATTTCATGCTTTGCTTTGCTTCTTGAATCAGTGAAATAGGTTTTGTATGTTATAATAATGACGGATATTAAAAAATCGTAGTATAAATATTGTATTGTACCATTTTGCGCTAATACAACAGTTAATGCTTCTCAAAAGTTATTCTTTAGCGTTCCACAGGATCCTATTAAACGAAAACATTGGACAACCGCAATGAAAAGAAAACAACTGAAAATAATGATAATGGAAAATGGTGATAATGATATTAAATGATTATAAGATGAAAAGAAATGCTCAGAAATCATACATAAACAGTTGATAATTACGAAAGTTAAAACGAATTGCTGCTTACTAACCAGGCTAACAAAATGTAAACATTGAAGGATCATAAAATGTGACGTCAGGCAGTGTTTTGAAGTCACGCGATTTTTGGTTAATTTTAAAGTTAATTTTAAAATTAATGAGAACTTTTTTTTGCATTTTTAATAATGTTTTTGAAATTTATGCATCTAAAACTACCAGAAAAATAGGATTTTGTTCAAATCCCCCATGTGTGCAAATTCCCCATTAATCCATTCATCCTCAATGGCTCTTCTTCTTCTTCTTCTTTTTTTTTTTTTTTTTTAATAATTTGTGTTTTAATAATATTTTTTAATCGATTTCAGTGTCAAATCATGAAATATTTTTCTTCATCTGAAAAGAAAATATTTGTTTTGTTTGAAACTGTATGCTGTATGGGCTATTTAGATTATAATTTGTTAAATTTGACGCGTGGTTGCTAATACTGGAACGGAAGCCAACATTTTAACGATATTGTCGTTACGTGGTTCCACGTTAACAAAATAAAGCACCAAATTTTGATTAAAACGGGTTTTAAAATCATTTCAGCATATTAAAGAACAACCGTTTCTTTTTGGAACTAGTCAAAATTTTCTTTACACTAGAACAATGTCATGAGATAAAGAAAATTAAATTTTATTCGTAGTGTGGATGGTTTTGAAAGATCCGCTCATTGATTCAAATAATAAATTAAACGTAGAAAATACATTGGTTCATTTACGGGTTATTTATTTCATTATAGCGTATGATAAATCGCAGTCGTTGCCTTTTTTTTAGGATAATTTCCAGAGTGGAAATTTCTGGACTCCTTTGCCACCACTTTTTTCCCTAGAGAAATCGTTACTGTAATGAGAAAGCACCACAGAACTGGCTTTTTAAAGTAATGATTACAAAACTTTAAATGAACATCATAAAATGTAATAAACACGCAACAATTGTTTCTGGTCGAGAAAACACACGACTGCCGCTTTGACTGCAGCATTCGTGCCTACTTTGTTCGCCTGACGAAGGGTCGTGTATTCTTTCGACCCGAAACAATTGTTTCGAGTTTATTGCGTTTTATGTTTATTCAAAGTTTTGTAATTATTAAATCGTTATTGTATATATAAAATAATATGTCGTGATTTAGCAGTATAGAAATCGTTGTATAAAAATAATGGTAGCAAAAGGCATAAATTTCTCATTTCTCAATGTATCTTGAAAAAATATATAAAAATCTGCAGTGAATCCACTAGACTTTCAGAATATTAAGTAATTTCCGGTTGCATAAATCATTTAAAGTAAGAGAAATCGTTAATGCAAAAGAAAAAATTATAATAGGGTTTATGAGTACTTTTCTTTATATAGTCCGTTGTTTGGTTTAACGCTATTGCGCTTCAAATAATTTGAGCCTATAGATCATAATGATAAATTTTCGTTGTATCCCTCTAAACATTTATAAATGCTAAACTTACCAAAATCTATAAGTTCGTACGATGGTTACCTATAGCGTACATATAAATTTTCAGATCAGTCAGATAAGACATTTAGACGCTATTGCATTTTAAATAATTTGAGCCCATAAGCTACAATGATAAAGTATTTTTCTTTGTGTCCCTGTAAGAAAACTGTAAAAATTAGATTCACCAAAATCTATATGGTATCTGTGACTGCGACCTGTAACATGTGTATGAATCTTCAGTTCGTTCAAATAAGGAGTTTAGACGCAATCGCACTTTAAATAATTTGAGCAAATAGGGCATAATGATAAAGGATTTTTCTTTGTATCACTGTAAAAAATTATAAGTGCTTGATTCACCGGAATCGTTATGCTTTATGCGACGGTGACCTACAGTACGTATATAAATTTTCAACTCAATCGGATAAGGCATTAATTATTTCAGCCTTAAAGATAAAGATTTTTTTTTGTTGTTGTTGTTGTTGTATCCCTATGAAAAAAAAAAAAAAAAAAAAAAAAAACCTATAAGTATTAAATTTGCCAAGAGCTATAGAGTTCGAGCAGCAGTGGCCTATCCAACGATGACACGTGAATGAATTTTCAGCTCATTCTGATAAGGCATTTAAATTACGGTGACCAGATGTCCTCATTTCCTGAGGACAGTCCTCATTTTTCAAGTGTTGTCCTCAGTTGCTTTCAAAAGTTCTCATATCCTCATTTGTCCTCATTTTTCAGTAATTTCCTTTTTTACTTAAAATTTCTACATTAAAGATGCTGCTGAACTTATTAATTTACAATACTGACTCTACAATTCAACACAGCATAAAAAAAAATCAAGATTCCTTGATTCATTCCACTCATTTTTAAATTATCTCCATTACTAGGCAATACACAGAATATATTTTTCTATTAATAGATTTTACTCTTTGCAGTGGAAAAACATTTTTTAGCAAGATTGAAAACTGACTAAGTCAGGGAAAAGAGTTGAACACAGATTACACTCGGCAACAAAAGTAAAGGAGACTAGCCAATAATTTCGATATCAAAAAAGTACACTTAAAACTGTTTTGTTAAATAAATCCTTGTCGAATCATGTTCTTAGACGGACTAAGAACATGACTTGAGAAAGATTTATTTAACAAAGCAGTATTAAGTGTACTTTTTTTAGACAGGGATTATTGCTAGTGTTTGGATACTTTTGCTGCTGACCGTACCTTGTAGACATCTCACGATTTTTTGCTCTCTAGTGAGTAAATAGTGCTACTCGAACAGTTATGATTTCGTTTACACTAAAAACTTGGTCTGTACAACAGTAATAATTGTATTAAAACAGTTTATAAAAGTACTAACAGAAGTAGATATAAAATAGTTTGGTACTTTCGTATGAACCGCATATCAGAAATTAATACTGTTGTATAAACAACATGGCCATTATATTAGGCGAAAAGAAGTATAATTTGTACAAATTTATGATAATGTTTATTATAAATTTAATAATGCCTATATAAATAATGTTTATCGTATAAGTTCATAAATAGTATTAATTTATCATAGTGGCGATTAATGGCTGCAAGTGGGGTTAATATAAGCTAATTTTATACTATATTTTATGATATTTCGTGCCCTCAGAAATGTCCTCACATCAGAAGAGAACTGTCCTCATTTTTCTCATGGAAATGAGGACACCGAATAATTTCTCCTCATTTTGCATTAAAAAAATCTGGTCACCGTAGTTTAGACTAAATTTATGCAGTCTGCGCCGAACAGTGCTTGCACTTACCGTCACATTGCATTGCAACATTTCCTCTTGTATACAGCGAGATGATTTTTTTTTTTTTTTCTGTTACCTAGGCACAGTCTTTTAATTCTTCTATCATCTCTTGCTGTTGTGCACCTTTTTTCTGCCTTTATCAGCCTGTTTTTGTAATGACTGAGTCTCCTTGTACCTCTTCAAAAATTTAGAAATGCTACCTTTGGTTAAGTTTTTCCCAATATTTCTTAATACAGTTTTGTTAAACAAATCCTTGTCGAATCATGTTCTTAGTTAGTCTAAAAATAGGATTCGACAAGGATTTATTTAACAAAACTATATTAAGTGTGCTTTTTTTACACAGGAATTTTTTACTAGTGTTTGGAGACTTTCATTACCGACTGTACTTCCTATAAAACGTAAGCAAGCTGTGCTTCTTTTTTCTGGGTATTTGGCTATAACTTTTGATATAATACAGATATTTGAACAATTGTTATTGCTTTACAATCTTGATTAAATTATCTTTCCAATGATATATAATTTTATAGTATTGGTACAAAAAAAAAAAAAAAGTGGTGTTATTAGACATCAAACCAGTAAAATCAACTTTTTTCAAAAGGTTTCCACAATTTTGTCCCCTATTGTATCTCGCCCCTCGGCTAACAATTCGCCTAAATAATGGTCCCTTTAAAAATTCTGTTTTGGAATGCCAATGGACTTAGATGTCGACTCGACGAACTTAGAAATTTTATTATTGGTCATCCTGTGGATCTCACCCTTATTCAGGAGGTTAAATGCAAATTTGCCCATAAGCTTAAAATTCAAAGCTACAATACTTACAGTCGGCTGCAAAATTATTCGAGCAATAGCAATAATCCTTGCCAAAAAAAAGTACACTTAATACAGCTTTGTTAAATAAATCCTTGTCGAGTCATGTTCTTAATCAGTCTAAGAACATGATTCGACAAGGATTTACTTAGCAAAACAGTCTTAAGTGTACTTTTTAAATATAGGAATTAATTGGCTAGTGCTCGAATAATTTTGCAGCCGACTGTACTTCCCACCTCGAATGGAAAATAATGAAATTTTCCATTATGGCGGGACGGCTATCTTTATCAATCGCAGGATCCCACATTCTCTTGTTCCTAGCCTTTCCCTTAATCTAATTTAAAATACTAATGTTAAAATTAAACTGGATAACCATAACTCTTTCACTATTTCCTCCATTTACCTCAGAGTAATGCATCACAGGGATCTCAAAAAAGCTTTATTAGCATATATCCTATATAATCTAGAAATGAGAGGTGTGCAGTCAGGTAGGACTGTGACGTTTTATAACTAGACAATGCTTTTAGACCACAAGCTTACAATTCGGGGCCCGTTTTCTTGCTTAATTTGGGGCCTTTTCAAAATTTTCCCAGAGGAAGCACATGCTTCTCGTGCCTATTGGGTAATCAGGGCCTGCCCCCAGGGTTAAAACCCTTCTGTTGTCAATTGGCCTTAATCTTAATTTTAACACCGTTGAATAAAAAAATGCTAAGTGTTTCGTTTCAGGTCGGAACCAATGAACGTTAAAGGGTTAAATAATATACGACATCAGGATACTTTTCTGTTTAATTTCTCTGCGGTCGAATTTTAAGGTAAATAAGATAAATATTTTTGTTTTATAATGTTAAGGTCCTTACTAAAAAGCAGCATAAGATTAAACCCCAGTGTTATGTCATTTTATTTTATTTTTACTTTCTTCTGTATCCATAAGAAGAATGGAATCTCCCAAAATTTTATATTTAATTAGACCTTGAAATCAGTTAGTACTGATTACCTTTTCGAGTAAATTGCCTAGCAGGTGGCGCTGCTAATCTGTATTTTCCCCCATTTAAGAGATGGTTTCATCGTAACTTCTGTTGGTCCTTCAGAGAGGTTACTTTTTAATAGAGGTTCAGAAAATAGTGATTGAAACAACAAATTCTACAAGTTACATAAATTTAATTTTTCAGATATACATTATTTGTCTATTTAGCTTTCTATTTCTAAAAATTATTAATATTTATTTAAATTTAAAAACTTCTTAGCAATAATTTTGTTTTCCAAGAAATTTTATAAATTTCAACAAACTATCATATCTGCAAGGGAAAAAAAAACCTCAATCTATAATTGTCTATTAAAGTTCCTGCCAGGATTAAATTTTGAATATGAGCTAGATTAAAATAATTTAATTTTATCGTTTAAAGTCATCATTATCATTTATTAGCTACTGCATTTAAATTTATTAAAATAATAATTACAAGGAAAGACAAATAAAAGCTCACTCAACGTCAACGTAGTTGCTTCGGAGTACCTGCAATCGGTCGCAACCGTTGCTTACCTCCATCGAAAGTGCCAAATAGCATAAAAATAATTTTACAGAAAAGAAAAAAATTAAAAAGCCGAAGGCTTTTTAATTAAAAAATAAATTTAGAATTTAGTCTCAGAAACTCTCCCACGTTAGCAGGGGAATTAACCTGAGTAAAGCAGCAGGAGATTAAAAAAATAAATAAATAAATAAATAAATAAATAAATTAAAAAAAAAAAAAAAAAAAAAAAAAATTTAAAATCTCCTTGAAAATATAAGTGCAGCAGATAACAGCTGCGTGCGTTGACGAAGACAGTCTGGACGGTGAAAAGGAATAAAGAGCTGAGCAGGGCGCCCCAAGGGGCACAGGAAAAGCTCACTCAAATAGAACTCAATCTACTTAGCCAAGTTAAGTTAGATAAATATGTAAAAATAACATGCAGAAAATTTTCTGAATTTGCAACAAAATTCATTTATTATAATTATTATTTTAATAAAGTACAATTTCTTAAAATTTACAAAACTTCAACGAATTAGCCTATGAAAATTTATTTTATAATAAATTGTTTTAAATTTAAGATAGACATTTAACACCCCCTCCCCTCCACATACACGCGCAGACATACACACACACACATATATATATATATGTATACAAAATTTTGAATATTTTTATGCTGTCTAATCATAAAAAATGAAATTTATTAAACATTAAAAAGTAAAATATTCCGAAAAATTTTATAGTTAATATTTATAGATTATTAAACATGCATATGATTATAATTACGCTAAAAAATAAAAATGAATGTCTTGATTCTAAGAAATAAGCTAATAAAATCTGTGATAATCTGCACTACCCAACATGATTTACGGAAACTTTTTGGGTGTTCCAATGTGGCTGAACCGGTTACAGTTGAGACTTCACTTGAACGAGCTCTCGCCCTCTCCATATCTATCCTTCCTCCGAGATTACAATTGCAGAGTTTCAGTGATTTCAATACCACTATATGGATAAAAAAGCACCACAAAGCTGGCGTTGTAAAAAATATTACTTACAAACTTTGAATAAACACCATAAAATGCAATAAACTCGCAACATTTGTTTAGGTTCGAAAAAACACACGACCCTTCATCAGGCGAATAAAATAAGCACGAGTGCTGCAGTTTTGGTGCGTTGTCGCTTTGACTGCAGCACTCGTGCTTACTTTATTCGCCTGATG